>PQXK01000096.1:40641-134095 GCA_004786245.1 Botrytis hyacinthi | reverse complement strand
TATTTATTTCTTATTTATTTCTTATTTATTTCTTATTTTTATTGAAAGATTTTTTTTATAGGATTTCTGGTTAAAAATGCCATGATTTATGTGTATGAAATGCTCGCTGCAGACTTATTACCTTATTCCTCAGAATTGTACTCGAGGTTGTCCTGTGGATCGTCTGAATCGTCCTCAGAATCGTCTTCGGAATCTTCTTCAGAATCTTCTTCGGAATCGTCTGGATCGTCTTCGGAATCGTCGTTAAACTCATCATCTGCATCGTCCGAAGTATCTGAATTATCTGAATTATCCTCGAAATCGTGGTCAAACTCATCCTCAACCATACAAAGGCCTACCATGTTGTAATGAATTTGTAAAGCAAAGTTTGAATCGTCCAAGGTGGCAAAAGAGAAACAGTAAACTTCAGACATGATGAATAAAGCGTCTATTCCTTCTGTAGAGTGGTTAAAAAAGTTGGCTGAATAGCGAAGATTTTCTGAAATACTAGAGATCGGAATCTTGAATATTCGAGAGTTTTTATGTGATGGGGTGATGGTGAGTGAGTTGCTGAGGAAAGATAGAGATGTAAGTAACCCAAGAGGCATCTTATAGTCATATTGTCGACGTTGTTCATGTGAATAATAACTTTGTCTTTGCGAGGTCAGAACAATGTTATTGCCATTTCTCAACGCAAAATGACATTGTTCAGCTCTTGTTCCTCGAATTTTAAAAATCGAGAGTATAATCCTGAAAAGTTTGCGGGAGTAAAGTGTGTTGTTCCCTGATTTTTTGTTAATCATGAACTCCATTCAATGCCTTGCTACCCTACAATTCTCGCAAGCAATTTGCAAAGAGCTTTCACAGTTGATGGTTGAAACCCATCAGAGAGTATACTCAAGTAGATTATCATATTCTCGACTTTATTTTATGCAGATATAGGTGCAACAAATGGTGGTAACGGAAAATGTCGGCGAGAGACGAACACAGAGGTAAAGATGGAAAAGAGCACGGCTTAGTCACAATAACATGTGCTATAGGATTCTTGCGCCGTTGATTCGCAGTGAATTTTCTGAGTGAATCTTAACAAAGCCGACTAGGTAGAAATAAAGAAGACTATAAAGTTCATAAGCGACCGGTAGCAAGAACATTCTATAGTTTCATTGTGGTGTAATCCATTGAGGCGAATAGGGGAGGGCTTGATAAATAAGACACCTTTCTTGAGATCGTTTAAAAGCTCGAAGCTAGATGCATGAACCATGGTTCTTTCAACCGGAGTGTCTTTGGATAGCTTAGAGATCAACACTTTTCCTCTTACCCGATCCGACCCCCTTATAATTGCAATTTGGCGATGGTCAACTACCAGTGGAGTGAACTTCCCATGTTACATAGAAATCTTTGTTCGATGGAATGTATGGTAATCGGAGAGCAGCTAGAGTTTTTCAGGGCGGGAGTCCTTGTTTCATAAAAACCCAATTTCTATTCTGAAATTCAGTCAACCAAATGATGCACGATTGTATACACTAACTCTGCCGATTTTCTTCACGTGATTTGCGGATACATTTCGGCACGCATCAATTAACAAACGCGTTTTTAGATTGAAACACAGGGATCTCTTATCGATCGAATTGAAAGATACCTACCACTTCCGTCATTGTTTCAAGAAGGAATCGATATGAATTAACGAATGATGACATGACATGGCGTGGCATGGCATGACACGGCATTATGTTCAACGCTTTCTCTCATGACAATTGCCGTCCATCGTCCATCCTCATTGATATCTTCTCCATTAATTAGAAGAAATTACTTTGCATAGGTACACTTTTACATTTCTACACCCAAAACGACACTGTACCACTGTACACGACTGGAGCGCTATTACCTAGCATCTTGGGTTTGATATCTCACCCTACTCCCAGTCTCATCTCATGGGACAAAGAAACGGACTGCCCACCATCATTCAAGTTCATTGCATCTGCATCCCACCGAACAATGGATAGGATTGATTAAAAAGTCCAGATTGTTTTTACGGCCACCACCCTCCAAGGTAATCTATCGCATTTACTCCTGGTTCAATATCATCCCACATACCCACGATTCTCGTGTTTGTCTGATGCTTTCCTACCCTCGAATTTCACAGAGTTATCACTGAGAACTATTCGAAATCTCTGATGAACACAAGGGTTGAGCTTGTTGTATATAAATTCACTTGGCTTTGGCCGAAACTATACATTTTTTAATATACTATTTGACATTCAAAAGTCGACAAAATGGTGGATAGTTTCACTGGAATTGCTTCAATGCCTAACGAGGTCAGTTTTTCATCTTGACTAGCCCTATAAACTCGCTGGCTAATGATATCAAAGCTCCTCATCAATGTCCTTTCACTCTTTTCTACCCGTCGACTTCTTCCTCTCGCATGCACCTGCCATCGTTTCCATGATCTCATAATCCGAATCATACATCATCGCCTCATTGCAGTGGCGTCTTTAAAGAATCATAAGTTGATCCTTGAATGTTTTCATCCCTCTACGAAACTTATCACCCCATACGCTTTGTGCAATTATCTCGGCACAGATGGACTAAGTGTCGATGTTGTTGGAGAGGGAGATATATACGAAGATGTCAACAACACAGGGAGATTAGGTAAAATGGCCGGTTTATATTCGCGCTTCAGGCCACTTCAGTCTGAAGAAAGAATACGACGTCTGGCAGGTAGTGCTAGACCGACGCTCCTACCAGAATCTGAAGATGGGCTTGTATCTCAAATCGTCGAGCTCGAGTCACATGAACTTTTCTCGCAACTTTGCACCATTACAAATATCGTTAAGGTTGGTCCGAAGCGAGGACTGTTTCTAAGTTGTGTTAACATTGGTGAGGGAGTCATAAGAGTTTTTAGAGACTGGCTGTCGGATCGCGTTGAGGCGAATGAAAGGCACATTGACAGCCCAGAGGAATGTGAAAAACGACTCTTGTGGACCGATACTGAGAAACATGTTGGATTGAAATTTAAAGTTTCTAAGTGGGAAGAAGCACCTGCTCCAATCCTGCTACACCGTGATGAGGAAGCTCCCGTTTTCTATAAGCTTCAATATGAAGGTAAGCCGTGTTTGCAAGAGGTTGCAGGGGAAAAAGTACTGATTATCTTCTTTCAGAATTGCTCCTAAGAACAACGCAGCTTCTCCTTCATGTCGAAGAATCATTGACAAGAGAAGTAGGACACTCAAGTAAGGCCATCGTGATAGGTTCATGGGATTATTGATCCGTTTTTCACCTTGGATCACTTCAAAGAGTACCGGATAACAACAAACAGCGTGAACTGCAGGCACTTCATCATTTGAGATCTCGATTTAGAATACTTACTACATTTTACCTAGTTTTATGATTCACGTGTACTTTCGAGGGCGTCTATCAGATTTCAGGTTGTTAGAGTATGAATATATTGATGAATGCGAGTTATCCGAAGATTGATAAGTAGGATGGCCTAAAGGGACTTTCTCCGAAGGGATGAGTTTAGATGAGTTCAGTAAACTCTTCGTAGGAACTCTTTTAAACTGGATGGACATAGCCTCTTCATCGTTTTGTTGTTTGTCGTTATTATTATTAGCAATTGTTGTTAGTCGTCTTTAGAGTTATAAAAAGATTCACGGCGGTGACTAGGGTACAAAAAGTTTTGGCCTCAGCCCCTTCCAAATCGAACATCACGCCTTTAATTTGAGGAATATACCATCAGATGAATGCAACTTTACCAAGCCACACTTGCGTTCTTAGGGTGACATTGGTGGTTAATCGACTGTAAGCTGCGCCCACAGAGTGTGAAGCTTTTCAAAGTAGAGCAAGCAGAGTAGAGTACGTAGATACTCCGTAAAGCTTATTAGATTAGATAAGTACTTGGAGGGTGAAGGTCCGTGCGCTTCCTTCTTCTAATCCCCCGACGTGCCCACCGCCAGTGTGAATTTAAAAAAAAAAATCGCAGTTGCAGGCTGTGCTTTGCTTTGAGAGTCGAGATCCATCCATTCACTCCTATTTATAGTACTTCGTACCTCAATGCCAACCAACACAGCGTTCCTCTCGCTTCTCATCAATCACGTTGAATCACATCTCATCTATGTTGGTAATTTTAATTAATCTTACCTCATCCTCAAAGATCGCGAGCGAACTTAAAAAATGACACCCTCTGAGACATACAAGATGATGTCTTTGTTGTCTTTACCTGCTGTATATTCAACTTCCCGAAATCACTTGACAATAATACTGTTTAAACTTTCACCCCATTCCCCGCATTCTCGGCAATACATGTAGCGATTGGCTGCAATGTAAGTTCCTGTACCCCATCTTTATTATATCTGGACGGTCTCGGGCATCACAATATCTGCAATAGAAGAGCAGATGATCAATTAAATTGCCTTTACGTGACGAACTCGAGGTGTAAGATACATTTATATCTTCTTAAGTTTTCTTCCGCACATCACAAAACCTTGTCAGATCTCTCGTTTTCCATTCTGAATCTCGGTAGCAGGGGTATTAGTGTGCTCACCTTCCTCCAGGATGCGTAGCAAAAAAAGACAAGGTGGATCTTGTGTGCTCTTTTCAAAGCCCCTTCGCAGAAACCCTTCAGCGACAAACTGTTTTGGATCATGTCAATACCTTTCATCGGGCTAATATTCATGCAGTGATTCAGAAGGTCTCCTCAACATGCATATAAACATCGAATCCTTTACCAAAAATATTTCCCTCTTCCGTCCAGTCCCAGATCTCATTCCAATCTAAGCAAAGAAACTGTTTGCGAAGTTGGAAAATGTTTAATACATTAATATTCCTGACGCTTGCTGCCTGCTCATCTGCAGCTCCAGCACCGACACCATCGATCAACACAACTGTTGATCTAGGATACTCAAAATATTTGGGAACTAATAACGGTAATGGCGTCACTCAGTGGCTTGGACTGCGATATGCCGCTGCTCCTTTAGGAGATCTGCGTTTTCGAGCCCCTCAAATTCCCGCTGTAAATGATACCTTACAAGTAGCGAACAAGGTGTGCACTCTGCCCACTTCATTTATTCGTTGTTACTGACTTGAGAATTGCAGCATGGTGGAGTCTGTCACTCCTCACCTTCGACCTCGCTTTCGTCCAAAACAACTGAGGATTGTCTTTTTGTGGACATCTATGCACCCACTGATGCAAGCAAACTCCACCCTGTCTTTGTTTACTTTCAAGGTGGTGGCTTCAATACCCTTGCCAGCCCAAACATGAATGCGACTAGCCTAATTGCAGCGGGTCACCACGACATCGTAGTAGTCACTTTCAATTATCGTGTTGGTCCTTGGGGTTTCTTAGCCAGTAAGGAAGTTGTGGCGAATGGTGATGCAAACATTGGACTAAAGGATCAACGATTTCTACTTGAATGGGTTCAGATGAACATTGAGCAAGTAAGTTTTCTCCAGTGTCTGGGCTTGATATGTCTACTATAGCATTTGATATTAATATATAACAGTTTGGAGGTAATAAATCACATGTAACAATTGGAGGAGCAAGTGCGGGTGCGGCTTCTGTAGACTTTCAGCTTTCTGCATATGGGGGTCGCGATGATGGACTCTTCCATGCTAGTGCTGCCGAAAGTCAGTCTTTTGGTGCTCAACTCACGGTAGGCGAGTCACAATACCAGTACGATGGTTTAGTTCAACGTACTGGTTGTGCTGGGCAAAGTGACACACTAGCTTGTTTGAGGGGGTTGGATATCAGCATCCTTGCCAAAAACAATATCAATGTTCCAACACCAGGCGGTGCAGGAGGTGATCCGGTGTTTATGTGGTCTAATGTCATTGATGGCGATTTCACTCCTGATTATACCTACAAGTTATTTGCTACAGGGCAATATGTTCAACTTCCTGCGATATATGGGTATGCCTTCTTTACTGTTGCTCAGCTATTCCACAAAGACTAACACGGTATTCTCTTCATTCTAGTGACGACACAAACGAAGGCACAATATTTACTCCTCAGTCCATTAATTCCAGCGCCGAAATGTCCAAGTTTTTAAAAGACAATTTCGTCAAACTTACTGATGATCAACTAAGTAACATCCATGAGTACTACCCTCAGGGACCTCAATATCCAAACGCTGGCACATACTGGAGTGCAGCAGCTCTTGCTTATGGCGAGATGCGCTACAATTGTCCCGGAATCTACCTATCCGGCTCTCATGACTTCTACGCCCCATCAATTGGAAATTGGAATTACCATTGGGATGTTCTATCATCCACAAATGCTGCCAGTGGGTATGGCGTTACGCATACTTCCGAATCAGGTTCTATTTGGGGTAGCAGTAGATCACCAGATTCTGCTCTCATACCATCCATTCAAGCATACTGGACCAGCTTTATTAGGAGCAAAGATCCTAATACATATAAGCTCAAAAGTGCACCCAGATGGGGACAATTAAAGACTAGTAATTATCAGAGGATACTTTTTCAAGCCGAGAACGTTACAGGAACAGCCACTGCAAATGTTACAATGGAAACCATACCAGATGTACAGATGGCGAGGTGTCAGTACCTGTCTAGTATTGGTGTGAGCATCGGGCAATAAACTTATTATGGGGATTACTTGATTAAATCGGTTTTCGTTGAATTTCTATTATTTATTTCTATTACATACTTTTACGGTCATGGATATTTGGAATTAGGTGTTAGGAAATCACCGTTGGCATGGTTTTGCATACGATGGCGTTTTGGATTTCATGGATATCTAGAATTTTCTCTTTTGATACCAGGACATAGCTTATTACCTTTCTGAATTACATTCATTGATATCATACATTTATGCCTATTGTTGACTTGGGCTGTGATCTAACAATTACATTTCATGCCAAGTCTAAATCAAACAAAGGATCATTGGACATCCTAAGATTAAGTTCGATCCAGAACTCGTGAATCTCCTCTTTGTCTACCTTCATTCCAGGAATCTATTTCCGCCCATCGTTATTATCGAAAATCTCTTTGTTTTAAGTAGCCAGATACCAGCAACCGTTACCATCGAATGTTCCATTCATTCTGGTACTTAATCGAGGGAAGTAGCCTGCCTTAAAATTACGTACTCTTTCACACGTGTTATGAGGGGTACTGAACTCAGCTTTACCAATCATTCTCTTTGTTATTTATTTTGTTGTTCTACCTTCATTCGTAGCTCTCCACCTTGACTTCATTCCATCAGTCGATGGCAACTTTCAAACCTCTATCTACATTCTGCATCTATGTCTACGTTTCTCGCCACAAAACAATCTATAAGTAGCATTTTTAGTCCGCATAGTGTGTATCAATCCTCCATTCGATCACATGCATTCAACAAGATCACACACACAATCTCAAAAGCTTGACTCGCACAAATCATTCGTTCGAAGCTTCAAGTCGCACCACAAACACAGACATACAATGACATCTCACACCAACGCAAATCCCAGCTCCAGTTCACCTAAACGCAAAATAGCTCAAAGCTCTTCTGATCGCCTCTCTAAGATACCTAAGCTCAAAGTACCGGGCAATACCCCCACTGATCCCTCTCAACCAAACCATTCCCGCTCCAGAAACTTGCCACAATCCATTTCCACTGATAACAAACAACATCATCATCGCCGTCATCAAGAACATCATCCGCATCATGGATTCATCCATCCAACTCACGATTCAACTTTATTTTCCCCCACAGATACGAGCTGTTCTCTCCCAAACTTAACTTTAGGCGAAGGTGTAATTCCACCTTTCACATCCCCCACTATCCCTCTCTCACAGAGTCAACCATTCTCCGATCAGGACACACCGACTGGGATTGGAGACGTCGCGGGACTGGGTGCGCCACTAAATCTGGCAAGTGATTTGGAAGAGGCATTGATGGAAGAAGTTGAGAAAAATCCAGGGCTAGCACAAGGGCTTAGAATCGAGGATCTCGCTTCTCAGGGTAACGGAGGAAGTAATTTGACACCGGAAGAATTGGGTTTTGAAATTGACGTGGATATCAATCATGATAAAGACGAGATCACATGGGAGAGCGATGAGGAAGAAGATGAAGGAGAACCTTCGACTAGAGAAAAGGATAAAGAATACGTAGAATCGTCTGTTTCCTCCGCATCCGATTCTCACCATTCATCCGATTCAGGATATGATGAAACGGCGGAACCTCCAGTTTCGGATACAAATATGGATACAGGACCAGAATATGATGAGGGGTATTTGGAAGGCGGAGGAGACAATCATGGCGTTGAGGCCTCTGCCAAAATTGACTGGAATGATATGTCGAATGATATTGATACTGATCCCTACGCTGGGGGTGCGTCAAAAATACCGGACGAAAACGATGTACGAATGAATTCTGGTGGTATATACAATGAGTGGGATAGTGAAAATGCAGAGTGGGCTGGCGTGGTAGCTTTAGAGCCTGAGGGAGATGAGGCAGTGGACGGATATGAAGGAACTGGAAATGGGGTGCAAAAAAGTGGTGAGGATGATGTCTGGTGGTTGAATGAAGGTTGAATAGTGTAAAATGTGTACAAAATAGTCGATTAATTGGTGTAATAAGAGATTGAAGACATTTCTCCTTTTCTTTTCGATTGGATAAGGAATCCATCAATTGGAGCTGGTACTGGGGTATATAAGAATGTCTTGATGGAAATTGAGCCCCAGTTGTGATTTTTATTGGCAAGTGTTGCCCGCAAATAATGTGTATAAGTGGTGATTCGGTTATGGGAGGACGTTTCACCCAATAGGTCATATTTATATCATTAATTAATCTCTGCCCTATAAATATCAGTCACTGGCACAACTTCATGTCAAATAACCAAGCTGGTCAAGTGTCTCCTCTCATATCCACTAGTTCTGCAATCCATGCATTTATCGCATAGAGATACAGAAATGATGATACATCTATGAAGTACCAGTCTAGTCAAATATATAGAGACAAGCCACTCAAAATGTTCTCGCATATCAAGAAGGTATAGAATCGTAAAGGCTAAAGTATGTACATCCAACTCATCTTACCTGATCGCCTCATAATTTCACATGAAATAACCTCAACGGGCCCTACAACGTCTCCCCAGTTCCCAAATATTTTCTCAACTTTGGCTTGAAAAACTCATCCTTATTTCTCTCCCCCTCAAACCCACTCCCATCATACCATTCCAGCATTTCCCTCCAACCCTCTATCCACTCTTCCAGAAGCCACCCTTGCGCAGCCCACAATTTCTCATGAACCACCTTCAATTTCCCCTTATCTTCTTCATGGGGAAAGAACCCTCCCCATTTCCTTTCCAAGGATGTCACCGGAAACGCGCCATCTTGTTTAAACTGCCATGCAAAGAATGCTTGATCTGCCATGTTCGTATTATACATATTGTATTTCTGATAATTTTGTAGAAACCTATCATAAATCAATTGACTCGGAGTAAAAACCATCGCTCCCACATTGATCTCGACCGGAATGCCGGGAAGTTGAGGTACTCCCGAGAAGATAAATTCTTCACCATTACAACCGGCTGATCCGTCAGGGAAAAGATCACTTGGTTCTTGCTTGAGTACATTGCAGGCTTTGGGAGTAACCAAATCAAACATCTCATCAATATTTTCTAACGGAAAAGCATCCGCGTCCAAAAACAATATCCGATCGAAGTCCGTTTGTGCCCACATATGTAACTTGGAAAAGGTATCTTTCCATCGCGAATAGATTGGCTTGTCTTCTCCATCCGCCAAATCCTTTCTACTAGGGTTCCAATCCAATGGGCCCAGTTCTCTGACGATAGCTCCTGCACCTGCAAGTAACTGTCTTTGTTCTTGAGTGACATGGGAAGCGACAAACGTGATGAATGGATAAGAATGAGTTTTGGACGACGATCGCCAAAGAACGCGATAAATGAGTGATTGGACGGCCATGAAATAGGGGTCGCGAATTGAAGGATTATGCGTATTCATGAAAGTTGCATAGGCGAACCTTGAACCCACTGGCATAGCGGGGTCATAGTTGTGAGGCCATTTATCTGCGAGAGTTTTGAGATCGATAGTTGGAAGAGGAAGGGAGAGATCGTCTTGGAAGGGGTATTTTGTGTCGTCGAATGCGGAGCTACTTTCTACAGTAGGAGTTGAGGAACCGGGAGGTGAAGGGGGAGCTTGTGGTGGGAAATTGAGATTGAGGGGGACCTCTGCTGCTACTGGTACTTCAGCTGGTGGAATGATTGAGCTTGCACTAGATATGACTCCATCATCCGGCTTATGAAAGAGTCCACTATCTCCCTGTTGTGCCGCCCAATTCAATTTCGCGCGATCATATGCTCCTTTTATTGTTGAATGTGATAGCCAAAGTATTCCGGCTATGAAAACGAATAAACAAGCAAAGCTTAAGCGGCTGCGTCGCATGATAGATATAATTCATGAATTTTATATATTGCTATTGAATTTTGCGAAATTCCAAGAGGAACGGATTGAAGCTTTCCCAGCACCTTTCATGTGGACATATTTGATAAAGCAAAACAATATCATGAAGAGTATTGCGATCGAATTACGGCTAAGACACATGCAATCAAATCTATCTTATCTATCTTATCCATCCGGGATATTTGCATCCCATCATATGCGTGATGGTGTCACTGAACTAAGTACTGTAGCTGTAAGCTTAAAAGCTTGAAGATTAGAGCAACATCGGCCGAGGTACCAGGCGTGTTTAGGGCTTAGACTTACTTGGCTACCCCTGAAAAATTATGTCTATTGGTGGTCATCATGGGTCAAACTTTGGACTCCATAGATTTCCTTTCATGTGCTCGCAATTTCATATCACGATCTAACCTTACAGGTTCCATGCTATGCATATTAATTTATGGTATCAATCTTCTCCAGGGATAGATACAAATGTAGTCATGAAGCGTGGGGGAAGTCGAATTTCTTTAAAAGCAGCGAAAGAATTCAATGACACACTCATCATTTTCTTTTTCACATGAAAACCGAATTGTAAAAGCTGGGGTAAGTTTGCGGGTCGGACTAGGTGGATAAGAGGCTCAGGGGTTCCCCGCAGGTGCAGTTGAAAAAGCAGCGCTGGCTTCTGTTTGGTGCTAGGATTGCATATTGGCTTATATTTTCTGCCGATGGCCAAATATGTATGATGAATTCGCCGAATTTACTCTCCAAGTGAAATATTCTGACGCGTCGAGTGTGTAGCTTACGAAGTTGTAGGAGCATGGTTGAAGTTTTGTTGAAGTTACGCGAAATGGTCTCAGGGGTAGGGCTAGCTATGGTTAGGTAGATTCAGTTTTCTGGGTCGGATAATCTTGCATTATATCAAAAATGTCAGCCTCTTTCAATAGCTCCAGCATTGAACTTCCATACTATATCCTGACGTCGACATTTATAATGTTCCTTGGAACCTGGGCTGGTACTAAGGACCAGTAACCAAGACGATGCCCAACTCGACTATTTTCCAGCCATGCCCTGATTTTGCCTCCTAACCCATTCAAACAATATGGGGACTCCTCTAACTCTCTTCCATAGAAATTACTAGATTTTTATATTCAGCGCCAAAAGTCTTCGTTACAAGATTGATTGTCGGAGTACTCCTTTCATCACCATCAATTGTAATGCGAGGTCTTGTTCCTGAGATTTCAGCCACAGGTTAGAAGTGGTTCAATCCACTCAATCCCCTCCTCTGCATCGAATTTACTTCTAGCAAGAGGATTTTGCACGAAAATTTCGAATCGACGTACGTTCACCAATAGCGGAAGCCATAATTCAAGATTAATTATTGAATATTCTTTCAGTAGGATTCGCCGCTCGCATATCATGCGTATATCACGAACACGCTTCATATTACCGGCATTCAGTGTACATGGAGCGCTGTGGTTGAACCATGAAGGACTGTAAAAAAGTAAAGTGAATTCATTGTGCCCGTACAGAACGTCGAGAGCTTCATCACTGATCTGTTGGGACACGTGAAGGAGGCCAACGGTGAGCTTTTCGATGTGACATTCGGGCAGCAAAATATGGGTTGAGAAACCTGCGTATACCTCACACTCCGGAGATATATGAATGCGAAGAGGACGGGAATCCCTCGTTGGGCGATATGGGAACTGTATTTCCATAGGTCTGCATTTGAGCAATTGCACATAGATCATTTGACGGATCTCAAGTGGTAAGCGTAAGAGACCGGGAAGTTCATTATTTGACCGTGGTACTTCATTTGAAGACGGTTCAAGCCTCGAAAGTGGCTCATCATTTGAGGAAGGAGTTTATGCATCAATTTTGGTTTCACGTACAACTGGAAGTTGCGGGGACTTTTTCTTCCCAAATCTGACAATTTTGAGAGGTATTGAGAAGATTTAAGCCACATAAGTTCATGAGGGGGGATATGGTCAAGAGTAGATGTTGATATCTGTTCCTGGTGAAAAAAGAGGAGGCCGGGCTTACACAAAAATTTCACGTGACTAATGATTTGGCCATGTCCCACTTTGACATGACAAACCGATACTTCCGAGTGTCTCCAGCTTCCATCTTCCTTAATTTCTTCCAACTGGTGAAAAATTAACACCTGCCTTGTAGCGAAGCAATTAAGCGATGGGCTAGAACAAACGACACTGGGCCGACTAATGTGGACTTGATAAACATGACCTGAACTCCCGAGCCCCAAATTCTGTTTGTATCATGTAACCTTACCAGCTGCACTTTTAAAGTGGACTCGAGTTATTCAAGCTTAAATTATATCAGATTGACTCCTTAACCTACGACATTTCACATCATATCAACTCATAATTCGCAGTTGGGCCCCAATCAACAAAGCACATCACAAGAATGTCTCGTGACTTAGGAGCACTCGGTTGTGTTTTCTGACAGTTGCGAACAATGATAACTTTACTTGTTCAGATGAAGAAGCCTCGTAGTTTCTGCTTAGACATATTAGGTCTGTCGATTTGAGGGTTGATTTTGAAGTCGAACATGATCATAGCGTAGTAATGTTTCGGGTTTCAAACCTGCGTCCGAGCGAAATGGCCACATATTATGAGGAGCTTCATCTCATCATCATCTGTTTGTTATTTGTTCTTTATGTTTTTAAACTTGAGATTCATGGCAAGAATAGGTTTCCGGCTAGCGCTGGTCGGTGTAGTCGTCGGTACTATTTTCTATCAATTTATTTACAAATCATTAATTCTTAGCACCTTGGGATACAATCGCACTTTAGAACCTTTCCTCAACTTCGATGTCGAATGTGAGAAGATTGATGATGTAGGTTTGGCTGGTTGTGCAGATATGTGGTTGCACCAGGAAAGTGGAATGCTTTATATGGCATGTTCAGATACAAGGGGTCGAGCTGAGTGGTTTCCGAGGTATGTTCCCAGCACCATGTACTTTAAATTCTTACAAACTAAGTTCTTTAGTTTGAATCATCTAAATGCATCAGGCCGCAGTTTGTCTGATCGAATTGCTGTCCTGGATACACGTGGAGCTGGCCCTATCAAGAGTCGATTGACATGGCTCCAAACACAAAATTTCGAAGGGATAAATAACGATGGAAGACTTAATCTTCATGGATTTGATATCCGAGTGGATTCGAAAAATAATAAGCAGTTGCACATCGTTCTCGTCAATGATCGCCCTTTAGCAGACACTGGAAAAGCAGGTCCTTTCAACCAAGCTCTGACGGATTCAAATAGTACGATTGAGTATTTTGTAACCACATTAGGAAGCAAAACCATGAACCATAAGCAAACCTTCACGAATATCGATATAGACACACCTAGGCACGTGGCTTGGGTCGATGAGCATTTATTCATGTTTACGAATGCTCATAGCTCGAAGGGTAGTTCGGTAGGTCATCTCTAAGTTGAACACAAAACTCATGCTAATCTTTGGTCTTTAGCGAGGGTATTCCAACCTCGTTCTTGGAGGTGGAAGCATTGGTTATTGCATGCCTCCTTCCACAGAATGCGGTGTGACGAAATCTCCTGGAAACCTCAAAGTGCCTAATGGGATGGCACTCGGCCATGACAATTTACTCTATGTTCCTTCATCTATCTCTGGTCAAATTCAAGTATTTTCCTTGGAACCAGAACAACGTCTCCGAAAAGTCGATACTATCAACCTCCCATATCCGATAAATGATATAAGTGTCGACAAAAATGGAGATATTTACGCCGCCACTGTACCTGCCTTGCATAAAACAATCAAAAACTCACAAAATATAGAGGCCAAAGTTCCAACCGCAGTGTACAGGATCATCAAATTAGGCGAGATGGGCGAGGGAGAAGGATGGGGTTGGAATGTGGTTAAAATGATGGAAGATGACGGGAACACTTTACCAGCTGTCACCGTTGCAGTTCACGATACCCAGACTGGTAAAATGTTCCTAGGTGGCGTATTGGATCCTTTCATTTCGATATGTGAAAGAGTAAACGGAGAGAGCTTTAGTGCGTATATGGAAATATTGAACTTCTAATAGACTGTTAATTGATCACTTCATTTGACCAATCACGGCTCTCTAAGCGGGCAAGTTTATCAAGAAAATTGAGTCATATGATAGCTTACCTCTACACACTGCTGAAAATCTGAGTGCCAACAAAGTCTATCAAAGACTCAGAATCTTAAAATCACTCTCACTCTGTGCTCTTCGCCATTTTCTCAAGAAAATCCTTGTATAGCACGGAAGTATGATATACATGCTAGAGCTGGCCAGTAAAAGTGTTTGCTGGGCAAAAAGACTGCCACAGATATGACTTGCTCTTGGCCTTCCCAGATGAATCCTTCATGTGATCCGAATGATTCAAGTAATGATTTCGCTCAATGGCAGCCAGCTCTTTCCCTCATAATTCAGCAGGGAGTTTAATAGAAGAGATATGGCACTAACCCTTGCAAAAATTTCATGCGTTGAGGAGAACTGCGGCATACGGGCCCTAGGACCATGCCTAGGCCTCTTGAATCTACGAACCGCAATATTGCTTCAAAAATTCGGTCCTTGATGATCATTCCCGAATTGTCAAGTATGCCGAAAGAGACATTGTGAGTGATTGCATACCGACGGGGCAGGAAATAAATTATATTGAATGTGGAAAACTAGAGAGCTAGTCTACATGAATGTTTGTTGAGCATCATTCAAGCACAATTTTGCCCTACACTGAAAGATTTGTCACCGTGTTCGTCTTACTTATGAGCTTTCCACAAAAGAAGAAGCATTGTTAGAATGCCAATCTTGAATATTGGGTATCGTTCATTAACACGGACAGAGTATCTTCTGCCATCTAAAACTGGTTCTAGATCCACCAAACCCACCACTCTCCTTCTATCGGTTTCCTTATCGCCTATTCAAGCCTTCATAAGCCATGATATACATAGTATGATTATCAACTCAGAAATCCAGGCCTTTGGTGTTGTAGGCTATATGCCAAACTCGAGATGATTGCGTATTAAAGTGGACGAAAGATTGAACACCCAAGAATGCCGGAATGAAGATATGTAGTGACAGTGGAAGCATTGACGAGTTAAGCATTTTCATAGCTCGTTCATGTTGGTCACCAATGTGTGATATAACTCGAGATCGTAGCCGACGCACTTGAGGTATTCATAGTACAACGAAACTCCTAGAGGATCATCCAAATCGTGCTACAAAATTTTGTTAGCAGGTTATTTCCTTTACCAAGGATGTACATACTCTATCGAAAGCTGCCATGACTGCCCCCTCTGTGATGTCCTGAGCCTCTTCTTTAGTGATAGTCCTCGACATAGAGTCTATTAACTCCATTTCATTGCCCTCTTGATCAGTGTAGCTGTCATTCTCCGCATTCCACCATTCATATTCCTTTCTGGGCCACATATATCTCAATGCACAAATAATAGGAGAAGCTTTCTAACCATGTGCAGAACCTGCGCCAAGCTTTCGTGCCCAATGACGTTTGATCTGCTCTGGGAGCTCGAACATTTGATTGTGACCAAGATGATCAGATACCATGACTTCGTATGTTCCATAATATTGAAAATGTGAGTCGCCAATATCGCTGATGAAAAGAGGAAATGTTTGACTTATCTTGTTCGGTGGTAGGTATGGCGAGATCTGAGCACCATGTACACCAGGAAGACAAGGTAGAAGAGGGTCAAATTCGCGGTTCATCAAACAGCAAGGACCAATGTTGGCAAACGCTCCTTCGGATCCATTTGACGAGTACCATCCGTCTGTGGTACGACGCCCTCCAAGACTGTCGCGCAAGAAACGATACTCAAACTTTGTGTGTGGTTGGGGAGGAAGATGCAAATTCTGCGTCAAAGGCATTCGTCTCATCATTGTAGGCATTTGCACTGCATTCTGAAACCAGATGTATGTATCAGTCATGGATAGCTGCGAATTCTCTTCGAAGTCAATTGCAGACTACGCGAATGCTTGAGGTAAGGACTTGGACTCTCTCTTACCTCTGATACATTCTGTACACTTTCTGGCATTTCTGGTACTGGTGTGCTAACCAACCTAGTAAGCCCGTGTGCTTTTATAACTGGTACTTTCTGACTTACACTTCAAAGAGAACGTTTATAACATCCGAATCATTTGACCTATGCTCTCGTTTCACGGGAGATAGGACCTCGTCATCAGTCAAGTCGATGACAACTAGCGAGCCCAATTCAGTTTTAAAACCTGTAGTATTTCCGTTTCCAACTTTGCTACCTGCTCTCGTAATCTAGATAATTCAGCAAGAACAAACTCCATATCCGGCCGAGCATTTTCGATAAGCTGAGCTGCTTGAGCAACACTTGTAGCACTTCTTCCAGGAGCTTTCGGCGGAAGAGTCTCATTTGGCAAATCAATAATGGCAGCATCTCTCTCACAAGACTTAGTGAGCTTGCGCTTTCTAGTGCCGTTTGAGGTGATTTCGGACATTTTGTCGCTTGCTATGGAGAGTGTAAGTATCAAAGTTGAGTTGAAGCACCAAAACAAGAAATGGAATCAGAGTTAGTTGACCAAGTTAGTTTGTGAGCAAAGTGTGCGAGTATTCAAGAAGCATTCAGTGATGAGCATGTAGTAGTATCCTAGAAGTCACGCTGAGGTAGCATAGAGTTCAATACCTCGTTAATAAAACAAAAAGATTCCCATCCTCGAGCCATCCATCCCCATCGGCGGGGTTTAAAAGCTTCAGCACAGACCAGCTCCACATCGCGTTCGCGTTCCCCAATCCTCCCATCTCACTCACAATCTCAATTCAATATATCCTCAAAATGTATTTTTCCCTCATTCACCTCTCTTCTCACTAATATATGAAATGCCCATCTGTATCGAGTGTCGCTATCCGACTACCCAACTCTATACCGAGTACTCCGGAGGATCAACCGGTCATGGAGTACGATTAACCGTTTGTAAGAATTGTGGACGATTTTGCGATAAATATGTTGAGCATGATTTTGTGGTTTTGTTTATTGATTTGGTTTTGATTAAGCCGCAGGTTTGTTTCTCTTGTCTTAATCTTATGATATTGATACACACACACATACATATATGCTTGAGGTAGGGGAAGGCTAATAGTTTTGGGGACGGAAAGGTTTATAGACATTTGTTGCATAATACTTTAATGAGAGAACATGATCAATTTGACGTATGATATTTCCTCTCCATGGCACAAATCTTATATTGACATCTATCATCTAAGCCTTCCATAATCCGTCTCGGTGTCCTTCTCCTCCTCTTCGATGTCTACCTAACATGGGCACGTATCGAAAAGCAAACTTCCGCGCCCATTTCCGCCCCAATCGAAACAGATAATACGAATTTCCTCCGCCTAGCCGCTCAACCCATTGTATTCCAATACGTATTCTTTCTGATCCTCTGCGCGCTCTCAACCCTAAGCTTCCACCTCTCTATCCGCTTTCTCACATCCTCGCCACTTTCGCCTCTAGTATTCCTCGGTCTCCTTCCAAAATACACACGCCCGAATTCCGTATCTACAGCGCTACTAGTCTCATCTTCTACGAAATTATTCCCTATTTTGATGGTAATATGGGAGTATGACGTACCAGCTGCTGCGAGAAGTTTAGGATGGGCTGTTGTTGCGAATAATGTGGAGGCTTTGAAAATATTACTGGATTGTGGGTATGGGACTGCAGCGATACTGGCGACGGTTGGAGCAATTAGTAGGTGGATGGTTGGGAGGGGCATACTTTGGGCGGTGGGCTTGGACGGGGTTGACACCGTTGGGGATTCAGGGGTAGCGGCTGATGGAAAGGCGCTTTGGGCGGTAGTGGAATTGGGTAGAGAATGGGGTGGAAGGTTGGGCTTGGGGTGATTGAGGAGAGTGAAGAGTGGAGGGAGATTCATGAGAAAATGAATATGAATGCTATATATCCCAAACATCATGGATGATTGACATGTAAGGGGCTGACAGTATATATTCAGGGGGAATGGTGCACTATTGCACAGCACGATGGTATGCTCATAGATTTACATTTGCCAAGGTGAACTAAGCATCTGCAATTCCAACTTCACTGCAAAGATACAGATTCGCGCAAGGTATGCCTATACTTCTAGGACCATATTACGACCCGGCGTTCGAGTGCAGCGAGGGAACTGGGGTCTTTGGGGTTTGACCGCATCAAAGACAATCAAATAAGAGAAATAAGTATCGCTCCGCTGGAGCCCTGGAGGCCATTGCGACGGAGGCGGACTAAGGAGAAGCCCAATTCGGTGCCTGATATATCAAAGTTTCCATTTCCACAATCAATTCCTATAAGTATACACGAGTCGCATTTCATTCCTCCATTAGAGTCGATCCCATCCCATGAACGCCAAATAATACATCTCATTCTTCTTCATCCTCTTTCGCCATCATGCATGTCCAACTGTAATAACCACTCAACTCATATGTTTTGCATAGTCTGGTCTTAAGTCTCCTCTTCTGGGTACGATGAGTGGATGCCATTGCGCCAAGAACGTAATCGCTGTTGTCAATGTCAGTATAGTTCTTCGGCTCATTCCTTCTATTTCCTTCTCCGTGTAATCTGGATTGATGCGATGGGATCACGTACCCCACATAAGATAACAACTTGCGAAAGAGAGGATGAGAGAACTGCGCCAGATTCTGTATACCAACAAATTAGTCACCGATATTTCAAGAAATTGCCCACATCCATCGATACATTCATCCGCAAATAGTTCAATACACTCTATCGGAGCGCGATAGATACATACGTTTGATTTTCGCCTTTAGGAGAAAGGAACCATGCTGCCGCAGAAGCAAGCACAACAATAATGAGGCCAATGACGATACTCCAACTATTCAATCCATCTTGTTAGCTATGATTCTAATCTCGCATTT
Source organism: Botrytis hyacinthi (assembly GCA_004786245.1). Taxonomy (NCBI): domain Eukaryota; kingdom Fungi; phylum Ascomycota; class Leotiomycetes; order Helotiales; family Sclerotiniaceae; genus Botrytis; species Botrytis hyacinthi. The sequence goes on along the minus strand of PQXK01000096.1, from coordinate 114,806 downwards.
TCAGAATATGATTGCACAAGTGTACAATGAGCCATACCCGTTTGCCATGTTGATTTTGTGATAATGAAGTCGTGAGGTCTGGATTCAGAGGGTTTGGAGTTGCTTGAGGCGGTTGTCTTATTCGAGGTTGGTGATTAAATGATGGAGCTTGGTTCAAGGTTTCCATGTACTAATCGCGCTAATGGTTTTGCTTGGCGCGTCAGCTCTTTCTTTTTCGTTAGACATAAATAATTTATGCGATCAAATCTGCCTACTTAATTATCATTTCTTCACTGATTATTATTGATCTATTGATTTTAAGTCGATTGTTACATGTAGACATATTTTTTATGTTTGGATTTCGATATTTATGCAATTAAATACAATATCAATTCAAATCTTGCATTCCTAATTCTCAAATTTCAAGCCAGCCTCTTGTCTAACAGCCCCATAAATAGCAGCAATGTCACCAGCTTCTCCCTTGTGGTTCTTAACACCCTCCAAGTGAGCATCTGCGACCTCGAGAGCCTTCATCTGAGTACCGGCGCTCTTAGCCAATGCCATAGCATGTCTTGCATCTTTTCTAGCTAAATCGACAGCAAATAACGGGTCCTCCCTCTTGTGATAATCGCCCGACAACATTCTACCAGAGTATGCGGCATATGGACCTGGAAATAAAGCCTCGATGAATTGATGAAGATTCTCGACACCCAATCCAGATTTCTCTGCAAGAACGTGTCCTTCGGAAAGAGTCTCGACCATATTGAAAACAAAGGTATTTCCAATAACCTTCAAAAGCAAAGCTTTTCCAACTGGTTGTCCGCCAAAATCAATAATGGCTTTACCAATAACTCCCTTAGTATATGGCTTAACCTTCTCTACCGAATCTTTTGGACCAGCAAGTACGCAAATAAGTTGCCCACTTTCCGCCATAGCAGGAGCACCGAAAACAGGGCATGCAACAAAATCACCTCCAGCAGCACCAATCCTCTTGGCCAAATCTTCAGTGGTATCTGGATGAACAGTTGAACAGTCTACGAAAAGTTTTCCAGCAGCGCCATTCTTGATTCCGGCATCGATGGTCTCGTTAATAGCAGCATCATCTCCTACACATGTGAAAATGATATCGGATTTTGAGACAAGATCGGTAATGGAAGAAGAGACCGTGGATTTTCCGGATGGGAGGGAAGAGCTGAGATCTTCTGCACGTTTGGTTGTGCGGTTGAAGATTATTAGGGGATTATCGAGGTTTCCTTTCTCGACGAGGTTCTTGCACATGCCCTGTGATATCTGTGTTAATAACTATCGTCTGTCTTCTTGAATGAAGTTGCGGGGTAGGTAGTTTTGGGAAACTGACTCTACCCATGTTTCCAAGACCAATCCATGCCAATTGAAGACCCATTTTGGATGATTTTTGTGTGATTGGAAAGATACGAGAATGTACAAAGTAAAATACGATAATGTGTAAATGATAAAGTATGAAATTGCTCTTTCAATCGAGATTTGAGACGTCCTTCATGAGCATTCATGAAGATATGTACCAAACCGTTCGGTCCCGATCGCGATATTGGATGTATGATTACATACTAGGTAGATTATGATACTATATCGGAGTTACAATTATCACCTAGGTCGGAATGAAGCCGTTTGGTCCCACTGTTGACAAAGCAAAGGAAGACTTTTGGGATAAACGCCGATTTCCCTCGCTCATTGTAACCGGATACCAGTCCTTCAGCACTTCATACTTGTTTTGTTAGAAGAGCAGCGTGTCCTTTTACCCTTTGCGATGTGAGTGTTAGTAGAGTATTGTAAAGAAGCAACCAAGTGCGATATACATAACGTAATTCCGAGAAGAATGAATACCTACTTTCCATGAGTAAAAACCAAGATATTTGCAGTATCGGTACCTTATTTAGGCACACTTGCAAATGACGCTGTGCTGGCTCTGCGACGGTCACTGCCGTGGAGCCAGACTATTTTAGACTACCAGCTACCAGTACCTAGGTATGCAAACGCATATTAGCATGTCGCGTTCGATCTACTGCAGCATTCATTCCCTAGGATGCAGTTTGAATATACTTTTTCCCCTGGAGCGAAGCGAAAGAGCCTCCACGGCAGTGGCCCAACGCAGCGTCGCATGCAGGTAGAGGGCCGACCATTACTTTTAACTAGGCAAGATCTTGAAATTACTCTACCCAGAAAAATTGACTGGGTATCTCGAAATTATATGTATATTTACCAGTATTATCTCTTCCAAGAGGAACCATCATACAAGACCAAGTATCTGATTCCAAGTATCATTTGCACACCCTGTCTCGCCTGTACAGCCTTATGATTTGATTTCATCAGATAAGATCTTGTTTTATTTTTATGACGCCAGCTCGAAATGAGCCAAAAAAGTTTACCTCGTACCAGTAGTTCTATTAATAATGTTTTTTCATTTTCACACTTTCACGTGTGAGCTTCCTATCCCCCGTTCGCGTTTATCGAAAAGCGTTATCGGATGAATGGTGTGGAGATATGAATCGACTTTCGCACAAGCACATATTATCTATTACTTCATATAATGAAAATGCCTCTCTTTCTTTGTTATTATTCTCAACCATTCATCTTCACTTTGGAAAAGTATGATTCCAATATTTTCCCTTTCGCATTGCTTTCAAATGATTTCTTCTGAATAATTCAAATCAATATGCAATATGTTATTGCAAAATTTAGCCTTGAAAAAGGGCAAAGAAGCGGCTGGTCATAACGTGAGTCAAATGGTTATCTCCATGGTGAGATATTTACTAACATTCTACAAAGATTCAATCATTGACAAAACATGGGAAATATTTTGTTCAAAGTAGTGATAGAAGACGTACATATACTTCCAATCAATCTGCGGCTAGTAAAGTGAGGGAAGAATTGGCAAAAGAAACTTGCGAAAAGCTTTCGAATCAACATCAAGCCAAGAAGAAGGCTAAAGCTATTGATAGAGTGGGATATGTTCCATCGAACCATTCGATAGCAATACTTACAAACTTTAGGACTTCTTTCTATCGGTCCTTGGTTCTTCCGCAACTAAACGCGAAGCTCGCTCTTATATTCAAAATTTCAAACCTCTAAATGCTTCTCCTGCAAAGTCGAAATCCCAAGAGCCTGTCCAACAAAACACAAATGAGAATGGCGTAACCTTGCGAAGCATTTATACAGCAACAAGGGCCGTGGCAGAAAGTCCAAAGTTTGTACAACAACCAGCAGTCTCACAAACCACGTTGGGCGGCTCCCTATTACATGTTGCTTTAGTGAAAATTCGAGCTCCACAACTGCTAGATGACGAAACATTGAATGGGATTGGGAAAACTTTATCAAAACTGTGTAGACTTGGACTGGTCAGTACTGTTGTGGTGGATTGCGAGGATGGAACCGATACCCACCTGAAGGTATCTAAAAGCGAATGGAGGAATCGGGTTAAAGAGCAAGCCGCTCGTGTCGTGACTGCCATTGATGCTAGTGGGACAGAAGCACGGCTAGTGGACAATGTGATAGGAATTGCAGAAAACGAATCTGATGTCGAGCAACAACCGTATCTGGAAGGCAGGGTGCATGTCACATTTAGGGAGTTATTGATGACGCCATTGAGACGAGGAGTACTCCCTGTGTTACCTTCAATAGGGCACACGGATGCCACTCAAACGGCAGTATCAACTACCGCTAGTGATGTTGTCTTGGCGTTGACCCGAGAATTTGCTGGAATCTTACCTCCGCAATCACCGGATGAGCATCCTAATGTTGTCAGAGAGCACTTACAAGCCTTACAAAATGAGATATCGCTTGATCGTCTAATTTTGATCGATCCTCTTGGGGGTATTCCAGCTTCGGACCGCAAAAACGGTTACCACGTTTTTCTGAATATGGAACAAGAATATGAGCTAGCGAAGCAAGATCTCATAAAAACAGGAGGATTGTATAGCGAAACATCCAAGCAACCAACACGTGCAGAAGCAGGCTCGAATTCTAATATCGAAAATGGTGCCCCCCTTTCAAGCTTTACCGAACAAAAATCTGGCGAGCTTGAAAATTTATCCTCGCAGCAAAGCGGCTCACCTACACAGCAAGATCAAAGGATGAAATTTCATTTGGATAATTTGGAACTAGTTCGAAGTGCTTTGGCCATATTACCTCCTAGTTCTTCTGCTTTGATAACTACACCTGATGAAGCCGCGAATTCCGGAAAACAACACGAATTCAAGGCCGCTGGGGTTGGTACACGACGACAACGGAATCCATTGATTCACAACCTCCTTACCGACAAGCCAGCATTCTCTTCATCCCTTCCCGTTGGAAGACTAGGCCCAATGGATAAGAACGAACCAATTACACCATTAACTAAATTGGCCCCAGCCACTTTTGCAAAACATGGAATGCCAGTGACTATTTTTCCAGATCCAAGAACCACCCCTTGGCAACCACCTATCGCTGGCGTTCCACAGATAAGCTTAACTGATCCTCAAATTGATCTACCCCGCCTAGTACATTTGATCGAGGACTCTTTCAATAAGAAACTAGATGTTCAGGATTATTTAAGACGTGTCAATAATCGTATAGCTGGAGTCATTATTGCAGGCGAATACGAAGGAGGAGCATTACTGACTTGGGAACTACCACCCGGTGTTCCAGACGATGGAAGTGAAGAAAGTCGTAAGCGAATGGTGCCATATCTTGACAAATTTGCCGTCTTGAAGAGAAGTCAGGGATCGGGCGGTGTTGCAGATGTGGTTTTTAAATCTATGGTGAGAGATTGTTTTCCTGGGGGTGTGTGTTGGAGAAGTCGTAAGGTAAGAAACATCTTGACTCCGTGGTCTTGATTTTGTGCTTGATATTAATGAGATGACAGGATAATCCAGTAAACAAATGGTATTTTGAACGCAGTAGAGCTACATTAAAATTGGCTGATACGAATTGGACGATGTTCTTCACGACGCCGGAAGAAAACATGGATCAGCAAACATTCCAAGACTATGAAGCTGTTTGCAAGGTCATTGAACCTTCTTGGGCGGATAAACAGGGAGTTCAGGATTGAACTTTGTACATAAGTGTTGGAGGAATGGATAGTATGGAGCTTGATATACTCATGAGGTGCCTACGGACCAGACCAAGATGCGTCTCGCAATCGCCAAAACACGATGCATCCCTTGGAAGCGGACACTAGTTTCGGCAAAATGCTTGATATACTACATCATTCCAACTTGGTAAGAGTGATTTTGAATATCGAAGTAAAGATCGCTATGTGATCGGCGTCACACTTATCAAACGAATAGTTCAGGATTCTTGGAAGTTGGGTGCCCCGAATGATTTTGGACCACCTTAGGCTGGTGAAGCGAGATGGGAGTTTGTTGAGGGGTGAATCGGACGTTGGTGGACGTTGTCAGAGCGGGAAGTGATATAAACAGGCAGCTGATTCGGACTACGCTATCCGAAAAGTCCTTGTGGATCCATGTAGTTATACTTGAAGATACCCTCGAATATTAACGACCGGTAATATGTACTTGACTGATAAGATTGAATCTCGCTATGAGGGTTTTCACAGTGCATAAGGATTTTCTTTGAATACTAATAAGGAATGTGATATGACACCTAGTAAACAGAACCCAGGTGCAACATGAATAAAACTGGTTATCGCGAATGATCATTCCAAATTCGCCATGTCAAGAGATCATTTCAATCTGAAACAAAACATTTCAGATTATACCCATACCCAGTTCCCATTCTCGAGCCATTCCACTGTTATCAGTTCTCACGTGAAGATTAATTTAGGCGAAACCTTTGGAAATCAAGCTGTCACTTCCATGTGCAGTCGCAACATCAACCTTTACTGCCTCATAATTAAACAAAACCTACCAGGTATTCAACAATCCAAAGAACAAGAGCGCATATCCGATCACAATAAACATACATACAGTACAGTAAATGAACATGGATTTCTCCAAGTTCCAAGCCTTTGGCAAGAATGTCTCGTCAGTATTAAGTTCTTTACTCCCTTTCTTCCAGATATATGTCATTGTGGTTTATTTACACCGAAGCTAATCTAATACCTCAATCAATAGAGCTTCATTCACGCCCTTCGCAGCTCGAACCCAACAATATGTCAAAGAGAGATTGGGCCAATCTGATGATAAGGTGATTCGATTTAATCATGCGCTGTGAAGGGAAAGGAAGAAAATCGTGAATTAATACTAAATGTTATGTTATGATAGACACAACTTCCTCCCGATTATATTGAGTTGGAGAAAAGGGTCGATGCGTTGAAGAAGGTGCATCAGAAGATGCTGTCTGTTACTTCGAATTTCTCCCATGAGGGCTATGATTACCCGCAGAATTTGTCGGAATCGGTAGGTTCTTTTCTATCTCTACGTCCAACATACAATTCAAGAATGGCAAATGACGCTCCGCTGGCTCTCCGGGGCCCGCTGCTGCGGGGGCTTGCTATTTGGGGGCAACGTTCGAGCGCAGCGGGTTACGGGGAATGGGGAGCTTATCCCCATGATGATAACATCATCAATCTTTTCTCAAAACTACTGATTATAATACGTTTTGCTAATCTATTGTTTACCAACAGTTCAACGATCTCGGCCGCACTGTTTCCGAAAAAGTACAACTCCTCTCTTCTGCTACCTCCCCAGCCGAAGCTCAAGCTGCTCTTACAGCCCCTCCATCCGCAAAACCGCAACCCAAAACCTTCAACCATGCCATTGCTCGCGCAGCCTTGGCATCTAGCCAAATTCTTCAACAACAAAATTCCTCTGGAAATGAAGATCCTTTAGCTACTGCCCTTGAGAAATATGCTCTTGCAGAAGAACGTGTTGGAGAAGCAAGACTTGCACAAGATAGCCAAATTCAAAGTCGCTTCCTCGCAGGTTGGTCTACAACATTGAACACTAATTTGATGTTTGCGACTCGTGCTAGAAAAAGTGTGGAGAATTCGAGATTATTGCTCGATGCCGCAAAGGCGAAGGCTAAGAATCCAGGATGGCATTTACCTGGCCAAGCAGCTCCTCAACGTGATGGACATGAAGATGAGATTCAGAGTGAGGAAGCTAGAGTTGAGATTGAACAAGCAGAGGATGAATTTGTTGGACAAACTGAAGAAGCTGTTGGTGTTATGAAGAATGTAAGTATTTTTTTTTCGGCGCATTTCATAGGGATCAAGCTAATGCGTAAATCTAGGTCCTCGATACCCCTGAACCACTCCGAAACCTTGCTGATCTTATCGCCGCTCAACTCGAATACCATAAGAAGGCATATGAGATTCTTAGTGAACTTGCCCCTGTTGTTGACGGTCTTCAAGTTGAACAAGAAGTGAGACGTTCCGAGGCATTTTCCGCCTAAATCCTTTTCTTTCTTCCTTCCTTGTTTTCACTCCTAGAATCCTTGAGGCATGCAGCAGTTATATTGTTAGAATATCACAGTTCAGTTAGCTGATGAAGTGTCTTCTACGCAGGCCAGCTATCGAAAGAGTCGTGATGGTGGAAGTGCTTAATCACCATCTAAAAATATTGATACCAAAACGATACTCAATTCGAGATCAAAGAATGAAGTGATAAGAAAATGGGAGATTTGAGATGTGATGCGACGCAATGCGTTAAGGAATTTTTTTTCTGACTGCTTTTTTCTTCTGGCGATTGTAGGAAACTCAGGATTCGTTCGCTTCGACTAGGACTGGGAGTGAGGTTGGGTGGTAAAGAGAGGATTTCTTTGGGGAGTATGTAGGCAGCGAACATCGGTTGGGATGATAAGAGTGAAACTGGAGATGGTTTTCTTATATTTGGGGGAGATTTGCGAAAGAGTGCGTGTGTGGTGATAGTACTTGGTGAATGGACACCTGTCTTGTACGACTTGTATTGTTGGCGTGGCTTTGCAAGGGCGCATGTAGCTTGTTTTCTTTCTTCTTTTGTAGAGGGGCTGAGGATGGTTGGGGGCTGAAATAAATGGACGTGGAAGATAAATAGATTGATACCTAGGTAGGCATCAATTCAAGTACTGATATTGATATTATATTTTTGTGACAGGTCGTAAAATTGAAAGATAGGGAAATTTTATGCTGTAAAATGTATGTAGAGGGGCGGGATGTTTATTTGGCAGGCTTAGTTGGTTTGGAACTTACTGTAAACAGGAATATGAATATGGAAATGATTTTATGGATGCATGGCAATGTGTGGCGGGCCGGTGGTCTTGTTGTGGGGAATGAGGATGAGAGTTTTCTGGATTATGGTTTCTGAATTATGGTTGCAATATTGGACAGGATTGAAGACATGATATGGTATGATTATGGGTGATTGTGCTTGTTATATATGTGTGCGTATTTGAGTTATGGTAATATGAGATGAAGAAGAAGAAGAAGTTGAATGATTCGATGGTGGCAAGTTTAAGTCTATGGAACGGATCGAGAAGAGGGGGGTAAACACTGAAAGGAGGAGGGTTACATGTATCGTGGTATATATGAATATGAGCCTGAGACTTGAATGGGCATGGAGATGAGTTTCAACTTTTTCTGAAATTTTACTTGCTTTCGTCTAAGTCTCAAGCGTCATTTTTGATGATTTGTCTTTTACTTGTCGACAGCGTTCGGTTTTGATCATCAAGTTCTTCTATTCTTAGTAGATGATTTCTGTGAACTCTCTTGTCTTCACTCTGTTCCTCGCTTGCGGTGGGAAGGGAGGCGCGTACGGTTTAGACCAGGTTCTTTTCTGGCAGATAGACTTCTCGATGGTGTTCATGAAAGTAGGTAATGATACTGACCATGAAGAAAGGGGACGCAGGTTTTGAATACGGTGCCCCCAATCCAGTTTTTGATACAGGAGATATGTATAGTGATTTCGAGAGACTCTAAAGGGAGAGGAAATATTTCTTTCGATGAATACAGAGGATGAGGAAGAGATGCTGGAAAAGCTTGGTATATAATGATTGAAAGCCAATGGCATCTTACTCGATGAAGAATGAGAGGATGAAATGTAGGAATTGTTGCACGTCTGTAAACCGAGAATACGAGGTTCACCCCTCCTAGACTTTGAGATAGTCTCCTCCTAGTCCTCTGAGAAGAGAAGAAGAGGCATTGATCTACTAGCTTTTACTCGATCTCCTTGGATAGTCTCCAGTGTCAATACCTCGAAATTTATGTTGCATGTCTGTAAATTGAAATTACGAGGTATACCCCTCCAAGACTTTGAGGTAGTCTACTGATTCTCTGGTAATGGGAAGATCTAGTACTGATCTACTGGCTTCAACTCCTATCTTCCTGGAAACTGTCCAATGATAGCACTTTGAAATCTATGTTGCAGATAATAGAAGAACTGACACTGATTTACCGGCTTGTACTCCAATCTTCCTGGATAATCTCCAATCATACCACTTAAAAATTTATGTTCCATATCTAGATTTTCGAGTTTGCAAGGAGATCCTAACAAGCACAAGATTCAAGAGGGCTTTAGTATGATGGATATCTAGAAACCTGAAGTTATATCGATATCCGATTCGGGAAAGCTTCGAATGATGTGGATGTTGCACATCTACAACCCGAGATTACGAGGGTGACCCCAAGAATCCTTCAGATTGAGGAAATATCCATCGCTAGTTCTTTCCACCCCTCGGCAATTGTCACCATTACAGATTATCCCGAAGACTATTGTGAACTTATCTTGAATACTGACTGTCAAGTCTTGCCGAGGGGCCTAAAGGTTAAATGTGAAACAAGCATCTGTGTACGGAGACGCCATGGAATTATAAAGTTATGACGGCATAGTAATACCTAGATGAGTCAATCAGGCATACGAGGGTATACAATAAGGATCAAATATAAGTGATGTTGTACATCTGCATGTCCGTGTATTTGAGGGAGATTCCGACGAATATATGACTTAGGGTTCCCTTTACTAACATCATATTTTAGAATAGAAAGCTACTTGAGTATCAGACGAGGTGATAAAGCAACGAGAATTTTGATTTTTGTTTTGTAGAAATGTTGCACATCTTATTCTTTTCATACAATAGTATCCTCAGAAGTGCTAAAACACTCCTATCAATCCAGTAACTTGACGCTAGTAATGACGATCACGGTGTCCTTAGTTGCACATCCCTATCTTTGCTCTATGAAACGGAGTTATATTATCATGGGTGGAAACTTGAGCCTGGTCTCTTTCGTTGCCCAAGTTTATCTGAGTGCTGATAGTCCCTCAAAGAACGCGACATTCATGAAAGCTAGATAAGATGACAAGTTGAAGACTAAGAGTTCGTCAAATATATATCCCCGAGTACTACGATTTGAGTATATGTTTCAAAGTACCATGCTTTGGACTCCCGGGTACAGATTGTTTTCTCCAATCCTCATTGCTTACATTATGTACCAAAATATCCGCTAGGAATAAAGGAACACTCATTTTATGGATATATTAGTAGTAACCAAGCATTGGCAATACCGATAGTCCTCAACGGTCAACTACTCGTCTTTGCATCCCCACACTTTCTGGGTAGTTCACGCTAGAGTTTGAAGCAGACTTAACCTAAGCGCGGAGTGGAATCGAGTATGTCAGCACGCCATCATTGAAAAATGATATGAATATTGATGCACTGGGACAATCTCATCTATCTTAGTAATCCGAGAAAAGAAAGAAATCATGATCTGTTTATCAAAAACGACTGCTCACTTTACATCATCATCAACATTATCTATCCGATCTTCCAAATTTCGGAATCATTTTATGGTATGAGTGCAAGCCAAGCCAAATCTTTCGCAATCGGAATTCTCGGTTATGCAAGTCATGTGCAAGTCTAGACTCTAAATGATCCACTTTGGAATTAACTAACAGCAACTACCTAGGTATACTAGTCTCACTTGCTTGGAACTGACATCATTGATTGGAAATTGTGCTTTCTTTCATTGAGGCTCTGATTCCTCTTTATGGCCCTTAGAACAGTCGACAGTATTCTTCATGATGATATTCATCAGTTGTCGACATCATACTTTCCCCGAGATGAAAGAGATATAGGTACTGGAAACCTTATGAAAAGTTCATTCAATTGCCACATGTCCAAAACTGAAGTCATCTAAAACCTATAAGAGATCACCAATCAACGGCGTGTGACTGAAGTGTACTAAACCCAAAGATAAGGTGCTAGATTTAACTTTAACGTAACCGAACTCGAAATAAGCTTTGTGTCTTGCCACTTTTGGTTTGGACTAGGCGATCTTATGGGGTAGCGTCAAGTCAGACTGTACTTTTTGATAAGACTGAGGAAGTAGCTGACACTGGGGACCGTCAGAATAAACGCTATAAACTCTGGCTGATATGGCGAACCAGCAGAATGAAGTATAAGAAGGTCTTTGGTCCCCTTCTTGTGCGATTTCTTTTGAATTCTATAAGAAATTCTATGAACAAATTGAAAAGTTGTAAATGGTATTCGAGCTCCAATATCTGACTGGAACTTTCCAATAGATCTTTGAAGCACAATTCAGATATTGAACAGCATCGCAGTTGCCCTTTCGACCAGAATGTACATTCCAGGGGAGCCCGAACGTTCAGAGGTGGCTGTGATTCAAGAAATGGTACAGTCAGTCTTTAGAATGATGACCACTATAATTGGACAAACGCCACATCAATACCCAGACAATAGTATTTATACTCGTTCGGAGAAACTTACTTCAGATAGAAAGTCTCAAGATAGCGCTAAAACATGGATATTAGCCATACCGGTCGGCGTGATGGTTGTTATCTTCCTTATTGTCTCATGTCTAATCGCCATCAACAAAAGGCTGGAACAGACAAGAGATCATTATACTCAACGACCCTTATCACGAACATCGACAACACGATCACGAAAATTACGAAATGATGTTCGTGTTTTATACCCAGTTTATTCCCATAGACCGAAGCCCACGGGAGAAATGGGCGCTGCAAGAGCTGCTTTGGGTGCTACGATTACTCCAGCTCCCAGAAGTCCACCAATCGAAGAAGAATGTACCACAGGCAGTCTAAGAAATCAAAGCTACTGCCGACCAACCGGTCAGATTGGGGCAGCAAGAGCGGCACTTGGTGCGAGAGTTGAGCCAGAAGTTCGACAAGCAAGACCAAATAACGACAGACCCCTCCGATTTCAGCAAAGCTATGTTCCCACTGATATTGGCATTCGGGTCGTCTCACGTCCTGTTGAACAGTCAGATTCCATATACACATTACGGCCTGGCGAAAGTAATGCAGACATGATGCAAAGAGTAGATAGTGAGGTACATCGAGCGGTATCTAGATATCCTATCTTCGCGAATAACCTACCTAGTCCCCCAGCAGCTCGTCTTCATCGACCCAGTGGATCAGCAGGTCCAATGACGATAGATGAGGAAGTGAGTCGACAAGTAGCCTCATTTCCTATCTTCCAGCAAAACTCTGGAACTCAGCATGTAATGGCTACTGTAAGTAATGAGGTACAATATCGAGAATCCACAACGATCACGACAGCAAGCGCAAACGCAGAAATAGATAACGAGGAATTGAGAAGGGAAGTTGCGGCACTTCCTGTGTTCCAAAACACAGCCGATTACCGCTCGATGCCGACAAGGAGACCAGATCCGGTAACTCCAGGGTTTGTGACCCCACCGCCAGCGTACTCACACGCACCATCATATAGGGGATATGACTCAGACGAGGAAGCGCCAGAAAGTGAGGTAGATGATTCGGTTGATGAGGGAAACCGTGTAACTACTCCTTCTACTTTACCTCCAGCTTATATCAGAGGAGATTATGGTCATTAAACTGGGGATTTGGAATTTTAGCGTTCGATGTATTTTACGGCGATGAAAACCCATCAATGCCATTGGAATAGACGGGAGCCATATAATTTGGAGCAATGGGATGAATAAGGGTATTGGGATATATGCAAGACCATTATAGAAATATCAATGATAACCCTATATGATAATATTCCATATTTATGTCTCAAATATCAAAAAAGCTATTCGAGTTTTGAATGTTTTGAAACTCTTGAATCTTTTCAATCTGTTAATTTTTTCAAAAAATAGAATGAAATTAAAAGATTTAAACACCAAAGATTCTATTTGAGATTGATTATATTAGTTATGTTTTTGATATCTGAGTTATTGATATATAGAATATTGTTATGTGAGGTTGTTTCTGTAGAAGTATTGATTGACGAGCGATATACACTAAAGGTCTTAAACGATGGAAATTATGCCTTTGTTCTGGAGAACAATGATTAAATTTAACTTACACTTCGAACACGTTCCAATAATGCACATAGCCTTTATATATTCGGATGATAGTCAAGAACTAACAACTTGCAACAAGCTGAAATGCAGTCGAGCCTTGATTATAACTTGATAATCTGAGGAGATTCGACTTGCTAGATGTACCCAATCTACCAAGCAATATCAGGAAAAAACGATCTTTGTCGCACTGCGGTCCAGACTACTGGGAACCATCAACTCATAAACCATCATGGCATCTCTCTCCAATCATATTGCATCATTTGTGCTACAGCTAGAGCAGGTGATATTCCCTTCACTAAGGCCAACAGGTAGAGTGTAGCATCAATCCCACAGCTAATACCTCCACTGCTAATAACCCTGACTTTCTTGTCTAAACTCGATTGTTCCTTCACATATCTGAAATTTAATGAAGCGGGATTCGGTATGACAGTTGTTGGGTTATAAGATGGCTTTTTCGCAGTATATGCATCGCAGATAATTTTGAGTTTCGGAAGAGTGAGAAAATGTGTCGTAGCGTTCAGACCCGAGAATATACCCGCAGAGCCAAGAAATAGTGCCCCGGTACATATCGACATTATTACCCGCCGGCTCTGTAAACGAGGTGATGGACCAAGTCGTGAAAACTCTTTGATGATATTGAGCATGTCTGAGAATGTACTATCTGTATGTGGATATAGATGAGGAAAGATATCGTCGGGAAGACCACCGGGTTGGATGAGAATATCATAATTCTCAAGGGTTTCAAAGGCTGTGAGGAAGGAGATGTGACGTTGGAGCTTTGCTCCTTCGGCTGAAGTGATGATATCATGTTGAGCTGCGATTGTAAGTTTGAAAGGATCTGCGCTGAGTGCAACATTTCCTAGCACGTCAAGAGGTCCATGAATATCAAGTGTGTTGAAAGTGTCATATGCGAGGAAAAGCACAGAGACTTGAGATGATTCTGGTGTGCCCTCCATTGAGGTATCTGGTTTGAGAGCCATTGAAACTGGATATAGCAAAGAACACTTCGAAATCTAAGGATAGATGAAGAGAGGCTTCGACTCTTATGATAATTCAATGTATATGAGCTGAGAGTCGCGTCTGGGTCATACGAGAAATGCCAAAACTTAGACTCCGGTGAGACGAAATTTGATGCAGCTTACCTGCTCCCTACTTCACCTGTGAGTGAGTCTTTTTTTGATGAGCGGTGTGATGGGTTTGCCAAACAAATGGTTTGACATGATCTTAATAAATCTCTTGACAGAAGAAGACATACGCGATGTAAACAAGAGAATTGCCAAGGCGCTAAATTACCCCGCGCCTGGTAAGCATTGAGTTTCTGAGCTGATGCAAAATGGTAACATGCAACAACATGTTGCTGAAATGATAGGATGGATGATGCTTCTTTGGCTACAACATTTCATTTTCTTATACGAGCATTCAATAAAACCATCTCAGCCGTATCATGTCTTTTTCAATACTCAGAAAAGAACCCTTCGCAGAGACACAAGCGATGAACGAAATAAGATACATAAAACGCCCAAGGTAAACTGCTCTGTGTATTAAAAACGGGGTCACGGGTTTTTATGCTGATAATTTTCAATGTAGGTCTTACTATGAGGTACAGTATGCATAGCATGAGTTGAGACCTGCAGCGCAGCAGGGCGCCTTCGTGGGCAACCGAGCAACGGAATGAATTCCAACAGAGACTTATGACCAATCTAGTGATCAGGTCTGCACTCTTCAACATTATTGCTCCAATTACTATTACAGTGGTTCATAATCCAGATAATCATAACTATAGTCGTTTCTTGAGATACAAGATATAGAACTGTGCTAAGCAGGACATCCGCCCAGTGACAGGATCATGTCGCAGATTGCTTGGCGCTAAACTCGTACAGGTCAGCATGCACGAACAGTCTCGTGTACTACATGTCGAGATACGAGGGGCATGAGCTTTTCATAAGTCAGCGAAGTGTTCCAGGTTTCCAAAGCTGGCTCTCGCAGTTCGTACGGACATTCGGGTGACGAGACAGTTGGGATGGGGCATTCCGTACGAGTGTTGAAGTGGCGTCTTTAGCTGGATTAGAACATTGCATCTTGATCGGATCGATTGAAGCTGGATTTTATGCAATAGAGAAGTTTATGAGCGGCTTTCGTCTTGGTGAGAGAGTGGCAAAAATAGAAAAAAGTAACTAAGACATTTCGTGTTTGATTTCCTGTAGGTGCTACCCACAATAGGTTGTTGAAGAATTGGGAAAATAATGGAAAGGGAGAAAGAATAACCACACCCGCTCTAATGAGGGCTTTTATGCTGCAAGCACTTCTCTTTCTCTCTCTGTTGTTCTTCAAAATGATGCAGATAATCCAAAGAAGACGATTTTACTTTGCACCTATCACCTACTTCTCTTCTTTGCGTTGCTTCTTCCCCGATCCACTTCCTCTGGTTCGAATGCAAGCATGGGCCAGACTAATCTTCTCCATAATGAAACATATAATATGTTCCATGTTCCATGTTCCTGGCTACGCAACAGTGGGGGGTAGATCCAGGTAGGTAGATCAAGAGCAATGCTGTTATCGCAATTACGCATCCATCATCAAAATTGGCCAAAACCCCCATATCGCGAAACCAGCTGACTTTGTGACTTGTAACTAGAAATGTTATTCGTTTGCAATTAATTAAGTAAATAATATGCGCCTTTCACCGCGTCTTCACGCCTTGCATTTGACAACTGATGACGTGAGGAGCAATGTAGCAAGATAAGGATATTGCACTCTTATCCAATTACCGCGGGGTATAAGTAGCACTCACCTCTCTGATATATTCGGAATATAAACATTTTCCAAATCCAAAGACATACAAGTACCTATCCATTATAAAATAACTTATTTCTAGGTAAAAGGCTACTCACGTGGCTCCATTAGATTATCAAGATGTCATCAACTTGGACGACGACTTCTACAGCCACCCGCAAACCTTACCATGGTTCCTGCCACTGCGGATTAATTCGCTTCGTGATATTCATGAGCCTTCCACCCCCCGTGATCGAAGCAACCCCTTCTGCAAAAACTACCGTGCGTCTCCGCAAATGCAACTGTACCACCTGTCATAAAATGGGTCTTTTCCATATCCGACTTCCGGATTCTCCAAATGATTTTATGCTTTTAAGTCCCACAGGAATGCCGCATGAACAAGGTGGGTGGCAGGATCAGGGAATGAAGAATTACCAATGTTTTGATAAAAAGCTTGATTGGTGGTTTTGTGGTATTTGTGGTGTCAGACCTTTCGCTACTGGATTGAATTTCCAAGATGGGGAAATGAGGAAGGTAAATTTGAAGAAACTTGGGGTTACCGAGGTTAACGGAGAGGAAGTTGGAGAGGGTGAAAGAGAGGTTTGGATGTGCCCGAAGGAAGGAGAGGTGGATGGGAAGCCAACTGAGTGGATAGAAGGGAAGACAGGATATCTGTCTGTGAATGCCATCGCGTTGGAGGCGGGCCAGGAGGGATGTGATCTGAGGAAATGGCATGCGAAGGGGTGGATTAGTTACCTCGATATGTTGGATCTGAAGGAGGAAAACAGACTGGGGAGGCCATGGAGGGGCGGAATGTATTGAGCTAATGATAACTATGAGATACGACACGAGGAATATCCCATCCACTGTAGGGAAGACGAGGTGAGATAGGTTCACTCTGAAAATTGCGCATGTGCGATGTTTCATGAAATACAATTTATGACTGCTCAACGGAGGGGATATAATCTAGCTAAATACAAAAAGAAAACGAAAATTCACAATTTACTGGGTACCCAATTGGGTTTCCTCTTCTCCACGAAACTCCTCACTCCTTCCTTCATGTTTGGCCCCTTGTCCATCCTACTATACCAGTTTTGTTCAATCAATCGAGTCCCTTCCTCCGCACCAACACCTTCCCAGCCCATCTTAATACCTTCTCTACTCACAATAACACTGTCTGGGCTATTTGCTGCTATCAGCTCCGCCAGTTTGATTGCTTCTTCAACACACTTCCCGGTTCCTACAACTCTATTGACCAACCCCCATTCCATCGCCTCTTCAGCCCCAAGTGTTCTTCCCGTTAACGCCATTTCCATGGCTCTCTGTTTTCCTACCGTCCGAACTAACCGAGTCAATGCTCCAGCAAGTGCCACAACTCCAATCTTCACCTCCGGTAACGCAAACACAGCATGAGATTCTGCAATCACCATATCCGCGTTTATGATCATCTCACAGCCACCTCCAAAACATATCCCATTCACAGCACATATGATAGGTTTCTTTCCACCTCTCCGGCTTAAGCCTCCGAAACCAGATGTTGGCAATGAACGAGCTTGACTTGAAGCAGAAGTAGATAACGAATTATTGGAATCCCACTCTTTGAGATCTGCGCCTGCACAGAAACTCCTCCCGACACCCGTTAAGATGGCACATCGAAGGCCGGGCTCAGCGTCAAACCATCTGAAAACCCGATCGAGTTCGTTATGGGTAAAGGTATCGAGGCAGTTGAGCGATGAAGGTCGGTTGATGGTTATGAGGAGAGTGGACGCTGTTGGAAAGGATAGCAATGTGTTTTTGAGGGGCGTACCGGTGGACATATTGTGGGATTTGCGATGGCGGGGTATAGTTGAGGGATGTGCAGAGTAGAACTGGAGATAAGATCAAGAGAGCAAGAGGGAAAATTGTGCAATGATTATCATACAGATTTAATTTACATACCTAGTGCTTAGATCTGCTGTAGCTGAAAATGCGTTGTCAATGATGGTGTCTCCATATTTTGTGGAGAAGATGCCGAAACCTCGGCAAACTTGCCACAAGCCCACAGGGGCATATATTATAGCCCAAACACTTGAATTGTTACACTATACTCGTAGTGTGAACTATTTCATGGATTGAATATCATCGACCTATATAATCTCCTACATTATAATAAGAACAGTTGAATTGTTCAGCCTCCAGGAGAGCTTCATGTCAAGTAAGCAAGAGCAGTAACAGCTTCAGTATCCTCTAAACCCGGCCACAATTCACCAGGCATTCTCATCATCACAGTCAAATAGAGTACTGAGCATACAATCTTACAGTAGTCCCAGCTCCTGAAAATGCCCTTGCTAATTCCTTTGGCTATTCTTTAACAAAGTTTACAAGTTGGCACCAAGATGGTGACCCCGCTTCTGACAAAAATGATCTCAATCGGGCTCCATCTGAATAGTTCCTGGTCTATATCAAACTATCTTCTTTAAAATCGCATCATTTCATCACAGTATCTAATGACATCGTAATTCGCATTGACGGGAGGGAATGTACTCGAACTGTTTTCAAGGATCTGCCGGTCGCAGCTTCAATGATGGATTTTGACGTAAGGTAAAGGAGTGGAAACATACTTTCACATGCTGGCATAGGTGCCATGCTAGAATCCTTCATTTCTCGGGGAGAAAAGCTACCTGCTTCAACCCAGGCAACGAACGTGATGAGCAACTATTTTTCTCCAGAAAAGAATGCCGTTTCTGCTCTATATTTCTTGGGCGGATTTGTATGAGATCTGTATCTGCTTTCACCTGTCCAAGATGAATCTTGACAATCATTTCAGCAAAGTGTGCTGGTCATCTTCTCACACATGTGGTAGAATTGATCTGTACACATTCACATCTGCTAAAGCCATGAATCCCGCTGCTCTTCCGATTGAATCGATGTGACTGTTAATTTGCCAGCCATATGACCTCAAGTCAGGCAGTCTTGCGTTTCTTGAGAGTTCAAAACGCAGGTAACCCCTGCCCAGCCCCCTATTATTAAATTTGCCGAAGACAGCGTTGGCCCACACGTCTTTCTACTGCCCTACTGCAGTAGAATGTGCTGCTCTGCATTCGCTCGAGTTCGATACAGAGACTTGAACGGTTGCTGTATAATGCACAAGTCCCCCAAGGATTGGATATTTTGAACATGTCAATGCAACTAAAGCTCCAGAAGTGTTGAGCTCTTCCAGTGCCGGAGAAATGTGAGTGTAACAAGAGCAGAAGCGCCAATCACGTTAGTCTAGTGTCAACGGGTTAGCTTCTTGAGGCGACGTATCATGGTTTTGAGCATCGAAACCTGATATGCAACTGGGAGTGAAGTCTGGACACAACTGACCCAACTAATGAGCCACAAGTCAAGCAAGCTACTTGTATTCGTGTAGCCATTGAATTCTCTACACTCGTTCCTTTAAAAGTACGTAGAGAAACTACATGAATGCCAAATAGTATTGCATCGCTACACCCAGGCACCTGTCAGTTCCAAACATTACTACACCAACATATCGGTGGATCGGATTCAGTCCAAGAGTTCAAGTGCTGCCGATACCTAGTTCATCCATCGAATTATGTATGATTTAGAGTATCGAACTAATATTTTTCAAAGATACTCGTGAAGCTCGGCAAGAGACGGGTGAGAAAACTGGAAGAATTCATGTGGAAATCCCATGAAGCTCAGGCCCTTATGACTGACTGCCGAGAAGCTAAAGTTGATAACTCGAATTTCTGGAAAGAATCACCACAAGATTGTTCTCACCTCAATCAGCCCTTGCTCAAATTTGGGGGCAAGTCCAGCTTCTACATATACTAAGATCTTTTAAGTTATACAACTAAAACCTACCGAGTAAGAAAACAAGCGTAGATTTGCGGGAACAGGTCCGTTATTCAGATTACTACTTGAGGGACTTGCACAGAAATAATCGAGGAGAGCTTGTACTGATGGATGAGATAAAATAGGATCAGTCTATTGCCAGTTTGCAATTAGTACTTTCTTCCAAACAAAACGGTTGTTAATGAATAATAAAAAATCATAAAAAGAGATGCAAATCAACAACTTAGACATCGACTATCACAAACATGATCATCCCCTGATTTATCCCCATTTCGCTTCCTCCATTCCTATCGCAAAAACTTCAAAGTGCCTCTATGATACCTAGTAACATGAAAGACAGAAACGCATCATTGGTGAGCTCATGACGGCATCGAGTAGAATGCAAAGGGGAGTCTGGAAGAGCCAAGAATCAAAAAATATCCAATAACTACACGAAGAAAATTCAAATGCATCCCATCATGAAGAAACACATGACTCCGAACCCAAGCAAGCCTGTCCCCCTCGTTTGTATCTACGCGCCAACACGAACGAGTCGTGTCTCGGTCCCGATAATATATACCAGAATAGAACCCAATATCACATGTCACATGTCAAATCTTACATAAACCCAACACCCATCCTAAATCAGTCAGCCGAGCAATCCCTGTCTAATTCCCCTCTTCTCGCTCACACCATCTTGGGATCTTCGATATCTAGATCAATACCAATTCCTCCTCCTCCTCGGACAAGCCGTACCGCAAGCCGCACTCGCATAATAATCTCCTTCCTTATTGAAGTCAATTGAGTTACATATCAATTTTCCTTTACCAAACTTCTCGCACACCATATCTACTCAAATGAAGAGAAGATCTTCAATGGATATGAAAAATCAATATTGAGCACTGGTGCTGCATCCGGAGTACACGAAGGTGCCATCCGCAATAAACGGAAGGAAAGACATATCCCGCGATACAGTTTTCCTATTGATTCCTGATTACTCTATTCATCTATAGACTTTTCCGAAATTCGATACGCTTCACGGAGTGCCCACCATCCACCCATTTTGCCATCCCTCCAGAATCTCAATCCACCAACCGAGCTCCCGAAATGGCGTGCTGCAGAGTTTTTTTGACGTGGTCCATTACTAAATTATGCAAGAGCGTTAGAGATCTAGATTTAGTGTTTCTTCACTTCGTAGACAAATGTGGGAAGACCATGATTGCAAATGCTAGATATCGGACCAGTCATCCTTTTTATTGGTAGCCACGAATATTAAGATTTCATGTATGTTCGGGTGCCGATGTCACCCTTCAGTCAGAATTCATGAAGAAAACAGGTACCCGACCGGATAAAAGCCTTTTGATTTTTATCCGCACTATTTAATATAATTAGAAATATACGAAGTCGCCGCAACATCCGAGTGTGCATGTGTCTATGAAGAAAATTTACCATTTTCATTCTTCAAGTATTGACCCACGCTTTGAATGGAATCGACAAAACTCGTTAGAGGAAAAGAGAAAGGTATAAGATTAAAAACTAAAGACTAGAAATCAAATGCAAAACTGTAGATATGATGTCATAAGATATACATCCGTAAAGAATATCCGTAACGTCCCCCAATGCCTTTACTATCCTGTGCCTTCAGTCAAATTCCTACTAGAGTACCGTCATGATTCGTAAATTTTTCACCTTTTCTTCCATGGAAAATATGTACTTGTAATTGCCCCTCTAACTCTACTCATCCAGTTTCTCTTCAAAATTACTTTTCCTCCTCGTTTCAGGCGCTGGCACATTCTGTGCAGCACTGCCTCCAACACTATCTGGACCAAAGTAATGTTGCCTCCCTAGTCCCACCCCCTGCGGTGGCGTTAATGGACTGACCACTCCGGGTCTCTCAACCTCTTGTTCAACTTCACACTCCTCATGCGGTCTCTCAATCTGTATCTCAGGCGTTGGTAGATTCCCATAGTCTCCATCTACACTTACACTCGCGTCACTAATTTGCCTTAGGTGAGTTCTTTCACTTTCAGTGACACTACTCAAATCACTATGAATTCTCTCCCTCGTGGTACATCCTGCCTGTTCGTTGAGTGTCACACTATCTGCACGA
The DNA here is from genome assembly GCA_004786245.1 of Botrytis hyacinthi. Classification (NCBI taxonomy): domain Eukaryota; kingdom Fungi; phylum Ascomycota; class Leotiomycetes; order Helotiales; family Sclerotiniaceae; genus Botrytis; species Botrytis hyacinthi. Next base: position 92,874 of record PQXK01000096.1, on the reverse strand, counting down.
GCAGGAGAAATGGGAGAGGATCTTGGACCTGAGCTTCGAGAGACGGTACTAGCATGCGAGTGATTGGAACCTGCGGATGGAGAATGCGTTATGGGAGTTTGGTTACGGGAAATGTTGTTCCAAACATTAGACTTAGGGGATAGGGGCACAAAGCCTGTGTTGTGGAGTTCGGAGGGCTGAGATGTATCTACAAGGTAAGGTTGGTTAATTTTTAATCTAAAATCAAGGGCTGAGGAGTCACATACCCATCATTTCGTGAAATTGTGTATCGCCTGGCATCTCGGCGGCAAATACGCGTGTGTGATCAGTATCAGCTTCCGAAGATACAGCATTGAGTTCCGTTTCATCAGTTGTGACTGTAGGGGCCTTTACATCTCGAGGAGTAGAATAAAGCCATCGGAGAGTACGTCGGCGATTTTCATACAGAGTTCCAGCTTCACTTTGGCGATCCGCTCGCGAGAGGCCAAAAATCTTGCGACGACGATAGATGATAAAGCCTAAAATAAGAAGGGTGATGAAGAAGAGACCCAACACGACACCTAAAACAGGTCCAAGGTACGAAGGTGTTCCAGATTTGGTAGCGATGGGTGTAGGAAGAGTTGTTCGGTTATTTGGAGGGGTTGATGAAGCTGGGGTATACGGATACCAATTTGTGATTTTGGTTGTGTTGTAGGCAGTTCCGAAGAGCTCTGTCATACTTGAATTTGTGAAACCTCCAGACGGTTTAGTTTGTGAAGCGCTACCCGTCCCAGAAACTCCAATCACAGATACGACTTGACTGGGTACAGTGTAATTACTCCAGACCAAAGGGTCGTAAGAGTCTAGCCATTGCGGGTCACTGAGATTGAATATTTGAATCATACCACCTTCAAGGCAACGTGGAATCTCAGTAGTGAGAGCGGCATATCCACCCAAAACTATCATTTGATCAGGATATGGTTTGACACACTTATGTCCAGCCCGACCATGATTATCGCTTCCAGTGTAAACTTTCGTCCAGATGAATGAAGGAATCGAAAGAACATAAACATCATCCGAGAAAGCTTGCGTGGGGTGAATACCATCATAGCCTCCATACCAATAGATATTATGGCTTGAACCATCTTCAGCTGATGCAACTACGGTACATCCTTGGGTCAACGCCCCTGGAGAGTTTCCTGATGTTTCTTGTTCGTACCAAACTTTTTCAGCGATGTCGTAAATGGAAACAGTTGTCATGAAGCCGGGACTTATTTGACTCTGTTGATAATCAATAAACATGTAATATAATGGCAAAGCGACAACTTACGCTTTGTTCGTTAATAGACGCATTGTTGACCTGGACAATGCTAGAATAATACGGATCGATAACTCCACCAACTGCGACCAATATTCCCTTATCCGAAACGGGAATCCAGGCAATTTCAGGATTCGCACGGCCTGGAACAGTCGACGGGAAAGAGTCATTAGACCACTTGGGTGCGGTTTGACTCGCCATATCAATACTAATCAAAGTTTGAGATGTCACATTTGCTAAATAAGACGCATTTCTCGGACTTGGCTGTTTATAAATAGGTCCAAAGCTTGCGGCTCTGTATCCCGAAAAATAAAATCCTAGATTTTCGGATGGAATGCTAACGGCTCCCCCGTACGTCACATATCTTGTCAAACCTGTTGGTAGGTCGACTTGTTCAAAGCCTGGGTTAAATTGTTTACCAGGTGTACCATCCGAGTAGACTTCGTATGATATGGCAGAGTCTGCATCTGGAGTTGAAAAGGCATTTGTGAGAGACAAAAGCCCGCCATAAGTGTACCATTCCTCGTCGTTTGCAAACATTGCCCCATCAACATAGTTTGGTCCGAGATTACTGGCGGATCCCCCATTCGGAGCCTTGGAAATGGTTGTAAATATAGAAGAGATATTGTCTGATGTGTGAAAAGGAGTGCTAAAGTTGAGAAGATATACGAGTCCTAGTGGATTCCCTTGAAGAAAGTAAGTACTGTCTAAATACTTCAGCATTTGAACTTACCATCGATGACGGGAGGATCATATGTTCCATCGCTCATACCAGGCTCCCAGTACAATTCTCCTCCATCAATATAGAAGGTGTCTCGTACCACCGCAGCTAGTATCGTTAATTGCTGTTGCAGTGAAAGAAAATTAAACGTTCAAACGTCATGTTCGCAGAAACGTACCTCGGGGCGATGTCCAGTAACACATTGTCGTATTTACCTGACCTTCAAGCCAACCCGCTTCTTGTCCCAAACATAATGGGACGAAAGCGCCAATCCAATAGATGAAACTTGACCGAATCATTATGATTAACAATTATGAAGGTTGGAAAACCTTTTTTGCGTAGTGCCCTCTGGATTGAAGATTGAAGAGCCCCGGCGCATCGCAAAACAACTTGTATCGTGGATGTACCTACGAAAACCCTTTTCTTCCCTTTACCAATAAAGATCAATAAAGATTGTTGCCACTTCCGCCACCAAAACCAGCGATGCCTTGACTTTAATGCCTGATGTTCATCGAGACCGAGCAAGAATTCGGTATTCAAAGATGACAATTCTTCTGACTGTATCAATCAATGCACACGCACGGAAAGGAAAAAATGCGACCCTACCATCGGTTCAATGACCTCTCATGAATCTGCCCGCTCTGGGTGGATTAATGGAGATCGACTGAGGATTGGTGGGGAGAATGCTTGGACTTGCATGCTGCAACAGCAGGGTAACTCAAGAGACGATTTGACAAGGTATGAAATATTGATACGGATTAGGACTTAGCCTTCAACAGTCCCTGCAATCCATCAGCCTTGTGTGGGTGGAAAATAATTCAGCTGATGCCAACGCAAACTCATCCGATCTCCGTCGTATCCAACGGAAAGTAGTTTCAAGAAGACGTAAATGTAAGTTGCATGTCTTCACTACCAACGCGAACCGGCGTTGAAAGTGGCAGATAAATATCAGAAACCAGCAGATTGATGGTTTACTGATTCAGTTTCATGAGAAACTACAATCTTGGTGTCTCACGGGTAGTTGCTGGATCATAAAGTCAAGAAAAGCCGCGAGCATACATCGGCATTCTGCAAATGTGCAGCGATGCGAGGTACTCTGTAGGTAGGAAGCACGATGGCGAAAATCACATGGTTCGGCAGAAGATTCCTTCTCAAGTTAGGATTGCGAAAGTAGGAAGGAAGTGAACGGGTCAATGTTGGTGTTGGTCGTTGCTTACGGGGTTGAGGGAATCTTTCACTGGTATCCTCTTTTTGCCTCATGTGGGCTACCTAGCTCGATAAGAAATTTAGTCTGATAAGATAATGCGTTAACCCCAATTAGGTAATTAGCTTGTGGGACGGCAATCCACCCTGATTTCGAAACATTTCATCTACTCAGTTAACACCAGGTAAATCTACAATTCGATTGACTCGATGAAAACTTCCATCTAAATTCAATACACATCTCTAAATTTCACCCACTGGACCAAAAGCCTTGTTAATAATGCTCGCCCTGAGTTCTAATTACTTCAATACGCGTTGTGATAGCCGAGCTAGCATTCATCTCAGAGTGTCCGTAGATTGATTGAGCGAGATATGTGTCTAGAACATCTTTTGGAAATCTACCAAGTTCTGGATTTATCTTATAACATTCATGCCCAAGCCCTTTTTTGGCCAATTGGCTATTCCCATGTAAGCCTCTACAACTTCTTCCTATATAATTCTCCGCCACATGCTCTCAGCTTAGCAGCCGCTTGCTCTGGGGTGATATCTCTTTGTGGTTCGGCCATTAATTCATATCCAACCAAGAACTTTCTCACAGTTGCACTTCTAAGAAGAGGAGGATAGAAATGCATATGCAAGTAAGAAGCGTTAATCTCCTCCTCAGTGCCTTCCAAGGGAGCTTGATGAATGCCAGAGCCTATGTTGGTTAGCCAAAACTTTCCGCTCCGCAATATAAGAAATAGTGAAAGGGGTATATGCAAATACTTAAAAAAAACGAATTGTACAATGAGAGTTGAGGGTACTTACTGTAAGGAAAGCTAGTCTCGAACAAATTATCATATCTTCTCGTGACTTCCGCAACAGCCTCCGCGAATCCCAATTTCTCTGCATCGTTCAAATCAACCAGACCTCTTTTATGTGTCTTGCTAATGATCATAACCTCAAATGGCCAGGTTGCCCACCATGGACAAACTACCAGGAAACTCTCATTCTGAAATACGATTCTTTCTTCCTTTTCCATCTCAAGCTTGACATAATCTTCCAACAAATGTCGACCAGAATTTTCCTGGCGATATTTGAGGAGATTGATAAGTTCGGAAGCGGGCTCTTCGGGTAATCCGGTTGTAGTCCATATTTGTCCATGGGGATGGGGATTCGAACAACCCATTGCCGCACCTTTGTTCTCGAAGATTTGCATCCATTTGTACTGTTGATTTGGTGCTCCAATATTATGGCCCGAGGGTGCAAGAGTAGTAGGTTGAGCTACACTTGCCAGGGGTGAGGAAGGAGACAAATGTGCGGCGTAGATCTCTGTCCATGTTTGTATGACGGGAAGAATCTGGGCAGGAGTGAGGTCTGCGAGTGTGAGGTTGTGCGAAGGAGAAAATGTCAGAACATAGCATTTTCCTGTAACGGGCTCCGCGCGTAGGAGAGTGTTTGAGAGGTCTGGATGTTTACATCATTTGTTAGATTTCGTCTTGGTATATAGAAAGAGGGGTAAAGTATCCAAGTTAGGTGATGGGAGGGAGGACTGAACAATAGGAGGCAAGGCGACAAACGGACCTTTTGATTCCCCATCCTGCGCATACTCTGCCTGAACCTCCTTAACCGCACTGTAATCATTCACAAAAACAAAGGTGTCTTTATACTGTGGGTTAGAATCTCCCTGTGCGCGTTTATTTCCTGGACATAAGTAACACTATAAGATACATTAGTCTGCGGTATCTGACTAGGGAATATCTTCGGCATACCGCAGCATCATATTCCGGAAGTGTAATCTTCGAAGCCGCTTCTTGCTGTCCTCTTCCATATATGTTAGTATTTATCCGGGGCGAATTTGCATATTTTCAGAGGGATTCCAAACTTACTGCCATGGCCTCTTGGTACGATGAGGGGAGACAAGAAGCCAAGTACCCCGCAATGGGTTAAATCTCCTGTGTGAGATGTCGTCTAGGATCTTTTCTGGCATATTTCTTTTTGGATTTCAAGGTAACGCCAAAATATGTGTAGATTTGAAGTTGCAGGAAGAATTTTTCGATTTCCTTTCCAATGAAAAAATTCGAAATGAATAAATACCTACTAGGTAGTAATCTTACCAATGTGGTTCCTTCCAAGATTTTTTCCTAATTCGACCTTCCACTTTTGGTTGCTCGTGATGTTACTCCGCAAAATCGAATGAAATGGCGGGGCTTAACTTCGTTCGGTTGTTTATCCGCGAAGTGGGGTAATGAGGATTTCAGAGACTTAGAGGAAGGCAAATTACTTTTGGGCAACCACAACAAGATTCTCTTAGTATATCATGATTCATGAGGCTCTAGATGAGTCTGGGAGGAGGTGATGTGGTAATATTATAGAGCAATTGATATATGTTTTGTTTTGTATGAGTAAGCACTTAGCAAGGTGTGTTGCACGTATATCACGATAGGAATAGATCAATGGTGGAAGTGAATGAGACAATCTATGAACATGTGTAGTATGTTGATATGAGAGTGTGGTGAAAGTCCTTAATTCGTGGTGGAAGTATGGTAAAATGGATACGAGGATATTGATGAAAAAGATGTTGTATGCCATAATGAACGAATAATGAGGTTTCAATAGAATTGAGGATGGGACGGGTCTAACGATTTTCCTTGAAAGAGTGCTTAAGCGAGTATCCCACATTTCATCCCTTCATCCTCGAATGATAATGATAGGTAATGCATGTTTGACCAATCATTGCTGCAATGTATGATCCACCACGCCACCATTTGACTCCACTTACTGTACCTCGCACCAACCACCTCTTATTTTCTTTCCGTTTCTCGACCTCCCACTCGACCTCCATACGACCTACTCTCGGCTCCTTCATCCATTATCCATTTGCAATCTCTACGCAGATATCTCTACATATGTAAGAATCGTAAAATTGAGGCAAAGAAAGGCTAGAAACCATCACCTGCATATTCGGTCGTATGCAATCGAGGCACCATGATGACGATTGCGAGAGTGAAAAGTGGAAGAATGAACAAGTAAAAAGTGCTGCAGTGAGATTTTTACCTAACAGCCTCAAGACCCTCTTCATCCAATACCCAATACCCAACACTCAACACCCCCCTCTACCAAGTAAGCAGAATTCCACTGAAAGTCCAACATATTCTCCACTGCCACTCAGCCTCTTGTCACACTCTGTCACCTGTCAATTTCTTATTCAACCGCTTTGCAGATTCTTTTGACAACAGTTGGTAGGCCACAAAAAATCTCCATGGTTCATTTGATTCAGCCAAACTACCCAGCTACACGGAATAGCCCCCAAAATAGACATGTCTGCAATGATCTGGCAAGGTTAGAATCCCGGGATCTTACTTTACAGAAGTAAACAAACATTTTATTAACATGCCATTCTGGGAAAAAAAAAAAGTTCGGTCCTGCAAAGAAGGTGGCAATCCGTTGTACGGAAGAATTTTCCGATGGAAAAGGGCATGAACGGCATGGTCTTCTTGCTCCGATATCATGTAGTGATATGCGAAATCCATCCTCGTTATTCTCGTCATCCAAAGGATTGCATTGGATTTATAGATCCGCTTGCCAAGATGCATATCATTTTCTTTTGGACGGTAGTATGCAAGGATCGTATATCGCATGCTGAGATGTTTAGTCAAGGGTAGGTACAACATGCACAGTAAAATGTGTTGTCCTATTGAGGCTCATGGTTTTTCTTTTTCTTCTCCCGCGTTGCTCTCCCAGAAAATTGCCCTGTCTCGCCTGCTCTAGTGTCAGTAAGACGAAAGATAGATCTTCCATTTCTTTCTCAAATCACCACATAGCCCCTGTGCTAATCCATGTACTACCCTTCGATTTTATTATCTTCTCCCTTGGCCCTGTATCTTTGCCATTTCACGAAGTTGATATTCAAAGTGGATTTGTCAAGGTAACGTGGTGTATTCGTAGGTTCGTAATATCTAGGGTCCCCTAGCTCTTTTCCATTTCGAGATTTTTCTCTCAGAACAATATCGTCTGGACTTTTCGCTCGTTTTACTTGTCTCTCTTGTTGTTCAACTAGTCCTCTTGGGCTTCCTGCACCGCTTCGGAATTCTTTTAAGGTTACCTTGGCAATTAGATGGCTGTGAAAGTTGTTAATTGACTTTTTAATTGGTCGCAAATCGCCTCAATTGGTCTTTTCCGAACCTTCAGCCTTAGAGCTGACGCACCTTGGTCGTATATTATAGTCAGGCACATCAACTAAATACATCTACCTGCAGTCAATCGTTTTTGAACCAAGTAATCGTCGTCTCTTTCCTCCGCTCGTTGAAAAAGATCTCAGCATTTTTGCTGTTATCTACACTATCGTTATTATACATCGACAAGACGGTATTTCACAATGGTATCCAATTCTCGGATCAGGGTACTAATAGCGGGGTTGATTGGGGTTGTACAAGGACAGTATCTGAATACAACCGCGGCGATTGTAACTTCAACAACACCAGAGGGACAAGGACATTATTCAACGTGCGAACCAAAGACTGTGACTATCACGTCTCCCGGAGGTGGATATGAGTCATGTCCCACACAAACTGTTACATCAACCCAAGTATCTGTATCGACAACTACATGTTGGGAGACTACTACTGTTGAGTGAGTTTCAGTCGGCAGAGGCAAAGTAAAAATATGCTAAACGTGGTCTAGCAAACCAACCACAATTGTCTCAATATCTACATCTACAGCATATCAGAATCAAACCGTGAGCGATCTTCTGTTTGTACATATGAATAATCATTAACTAGGAAGCAGACTACAAAAACAGTTACAGAAATTGGAGGTGGTTATGGGCCTGGGACTACAGTGAGTTGGGCGTATGGTAGAGCGCATAAAAGGACATCCAATTGATTAGAAAAAGGTTACAGAGACTATTACTCTTACCGCGAGCTCTATACCTAGTGGTGGATATCCACATGGAGGGAGTACTGTGAGTGAATTTGATTCGGGAGGTCAAGAAAACGGTTTATTGATGAATATCAGATCACCGAGACAATCACTCAAAATCAGACTGTAAGTTTTGGAATGACTACGATTCCACGGTATAGCTCCGCTGCTTACACAACTAGATAACTAAAACCGTCGGTGGTTATCAAACTGCGAACCAAACTGTATGATCTTCCATCATCAGCACCAAGAGGACAAGGGCTGATACATAATAGATTACGGAGAAAACTACTGAGACGGAATCTTTCACGACAACGTGAGTATCTCAAATTAGTTTATTGAGCGATTTCAATATCTGGATCCTTCTCAACATTCAGAAGAGGTTGGATGCTTCGGAGTATTTGACCGTTGGATTGTACTTCAATCGAGGATTCTATTTCAATGTTTGAAGCAATCCCAATGTGTGGAAGGGGTTGATTGTTTGAAATTTTTTGATTGCTAGACTGCAGCCCGGAATATCGGATATCCTGCCGAAGAATCACAACTATGAGATATCTATGAGTCGTTGCACAAAGGCTCAATACCAGAAACATTACTAATCTGGCTCCAGTGTTCCCAGTATCATTTCAGCGATTACAACACTGACGGATGTTATCACAGTGGTATGTATTCTAGGCTTTATTTCAAAGTTTATGAGCTGATATTGAGAACGAATAGACCAACATATCTACAGCTAGCTTTACCGAGACTGATCTCGTCACAACAGTAATTAGCTCTGAGATCCCCTAGTTTACCCGTACTAATCCTCATACCAGACTAAAAATTACAATTTCACTGCTACACAGGTGGATCGTACAACTCAAACCAACACCATCACCGATGAGGAGACCACAACAAGTTTCATTTGGCAGACCACCATATTGACAGATGTGATCACGACGTCAATCCCATATACAACAACTTTGATTAACAGTTATGGATATCCAATTACAATAACTAAGTATAGTACCCTGACCACTACTGAGAGATATACTTCTAGTTTTACTACCACGACCACTCAGGACCATACAACTACAAAACTAAAGACGGTGACAACAACATGCACAGAGTTCGTTCCTGTATTCATAACCAAAACGATAAGTGGGTCTCTCACGACGATCACATCGTATTCTGCAACGACTTTCACCTCACTCATCACGACTGGCACGACGGATTATGAGACTGCTACAGTTACATCAAAAACAACTGATTACGTACCAACAATAATATATCAGCCTTCGACGTATACTACTACTCAAGATGTGACTGTCATCTCATCATATCCTGTGACGGTCATTAACAATTATACACTATGGGAAACTACAACGAAAGTCGAGGTATCAACATATGAAACCACCAGCACGGTGACTTCAACGACTTCAATACCTTTACCCACAACGATTGATGTCTATATCACCACGACCGTGGATCATCTCTTCACATCTGTCTCCACATATACCTTGAATACAAGCTACCCGGTAACTGTTATTTCCGACCACTCTACTACTTACACTCAATATACCACCGAGTATTACACTAGTCGGGAAACAACTACATTTTCTACAACGGAAACGGATACTGAAACGGATTATGTGACTGCTACCTCATATGTACCTACTACTACTGTCTCCACATCCTTCATAACTACCAGTATACCATATACTGTTATATCTTCCACGACTTTTTATATGTACAGCACTCAAACTTCTCTGATCACCCTTACGACTTCCATACCTACCACCATCACAGATATTTCGACTTCAGTATCAACTGATTATGTGACCACGACCTCATATGTACCTACCACAACCATTTCTACCTCCTTTAAAACAACAAGTATACCGTACACCGTCGTTTCCTCAACAACGCTATATATTTACAGCACTGAGACCTCTTTGTTGACTCTCACAACCTCTGTACCTACCACTGTCACGGATATTTCGACTTCAATCTCAACTTCCGTATCAATATCTGATGTTTACGTCTATACGACTATAATTGAGACCTACAGCACGACGGACACTTCCTATATAACAACTTCTTATCCATACACTGTAAGTGAGACAATTATAAGCGATATAACCCACAGCTTCACGGATTATATCACTACGACAATAATAGATCTATCGACTTACGTCAGTCTTTCTACTCTCACAACGAGTGTCATCGTGCCAACCACTACCACACAAGTTTCGTTGGTCCCAACAACCATTACGGATTCATATTATTCCACGGCTACAGTTACGAAGACGACTTCCTATCCATTTACTGTGATATCCTCAACGACCGAATACACATACAGTACTTATACAACGGTTTCAACGTATACTAAGACGAGTACAAAAACTATTTCAATTCCATACACCACAACGCAGGAAATTTCGGTACCAACTACTACGACCAAAATCTCCCTTGTTCCAACTACAATCGTCTCTTCATATTTCTCCACCTCAGTTTTGACAGTTTCCACATCTTATCCTTATACCATCTATCAAACCATCATTAGTTCAACGACTTACTATTCTACCTCTTATATAAGTACGACTTACACGACAACCCAGGAAGTAACCTCTGTATCAACACTCACTACCTCAGTCCGTATCTCTTTTCAAAGAAAGTTGTGATCAAGCACTGACTTTCCATCAGGTACCCACGACAACAACCGAGACTAGTGTGATAACTAGTACAACCTCAGTATGTACCCCTACTAGGCAAAATTTCCAGCTTTAGCTAATTAAGATCCAGGTCCCTACTACGACAACCGAAACTAGTGTTTTTACAAGTATCTCAATCTCAGATATCTACTCAACTTATAGTACCACCTTGACAGAATTGACCACAATCAGCGCTACTTTGACCGAAATTAATCTTTCAACGATAACCGTCTCCACTTCATATCCATACACGGTATATACTACAGTTGTCAGCGATCATACGACTACCTCAATTCAATATGTCCCAACAACATATACGCAGGTTATATCTACAACACGATATGTTCCAACAACTTATACATCTTTGATTACGAGATCTGACAGTGAGTAGCTGTTTTAAAATTATCTAGGCTGTTGACTTACCGAAAAATAGCAACCACGGCCACAGCAACTGTAACAGATAGTGAGAGTGAGTACCTTTCAAAGTGTGAGAGTTGGATATAAGAACTAATTGGAATAAAGCAACAACCGCTAGCTACACTACCACTGATTCTCAGAGTGAGTCAACATATCATATGCTTCTGACATGTAAAATGCTGACCGATTTAGCTACTACCACAACCGCAACATCTAGTAAGTTAAACCTATATAAGATCTTCTGATTTGTACTAATCTTCCAGTCGCAACGCTCACCTCGATCGATGCCATTACACTTCCTCCCGTTACCCTTACTACTTCAATTTCTGGGACCCCAATTACGATAATAGAGCCCGCATCAACCATATCCGTTACTAAGACGATCACCTCTGAACTATATATCACGTCTTTGATCACCCTTCCTGCAAGTACTGTTACATCGGATATTTATGTTACTACTTCAAGTAAAACTCGTACCATTGGATTTCTTAATTCTGTGCTAACAATTTCTAGTTCCCGGTCCAACAATTACGACGTCGATATCAGGATCTTTGACTACGATTACCTTACCTGGTACTACCTCCGTTTTGACGGTTTCAGGACCAACCATAACATCCAATGTTTACATTACCACATCACGTAAGTGAATGAATATTGCTAGATGAATTTTAGACTAATTGGTGAAGTTCCTGCCCAAACCATCACTACTTCAATATCAGGATTTTTGACCACTATTACATTGCCTGGTAGTACCTCCGTTTTGACGGTTTCAGGTCCAACGGTAACATCCAACGTTTACATTACCACCTCACGTAAGTCGATGAACAATACTAGATAGATTTCACACTGACTTGGCAAAGTTCCCGCTCAAACTATCACGACTTCTTTATCTGGATCTTTAACTACTATCACCTTACCTGGTAGCACTTCGATTTTGACAGTTTCTGGCCCGACAGTCTCATTATCCGGATCTTTGACGACTGTTACTCTCCCTGCAGTAACATTAATTCAAACAATCCCTGGTCCTACAGTTACAACATCGATATCAGGGTCATTGACAACCATAACCCAGCCAGGTAGTACATTAACTATAATCCTCCCGGGATCAACTATATCCTTGCCTGGATCAACAATACCTGGTCAGACTATAACTTTACCAGCCTCAACGGTTACTCTGCCAGGATCGGTTACTACTCTCCCTGGACTGACTACTACCATTCAAGGGTCAACCTTCACGGCTCCAGGACAGACAATCACTTTGCCTGGGTCGGTGATTGCTCTCCCTGGATCTGTAACTACTCTTCCCGGTTCGACCATAACCTTGCCTGGATCGACAATTGCTGGCCAGACCATCACTCTACCAGGCTCAACAATCACCCTGCCAGGATCCGTTACTACACTCCCCGGTCAAACTACTACTATTCAAGGATCGACTTTCACGGCTCCAGGACAAACAATTACCTTACCTGGATCAGTAACAACCCTTCCTGGGTCAGTCTCAATCTCAACTGTGACTCAATCCATTGCAGGCCCAACAGTGACCCTCACTCAGGCAGGATCGACCGTGATCTCAACTCTCCCAGGTTCTGTCAGTATCTATCCAACGACCATAAGTCTCGGCGCAACCTTGACTGGGTCAACAGCATATGTAACTGAGCCCGGATCCACCGTAACTGTAACTGAATTGATAACCTGTCCATCGCCTACGAATTCTGGTTCAGTAATTCCTCAGGACTCCAGCTCATCAGCGGTTTTCGGATGTTCACCAGGATACGTTTGCAACCCACCCAAGCCAGATCATTGTGCTTTATGGGCCGATCCACCTGCTGCAGACTATATTTGTGAAGCCAAATACTGTATTCCATCTCCTAATACAACTGAAGTATACTGGGCACAAAACCAAACCGGATACTACCCACCATCAGCCGGATACTTCAACCTCAACCCCAATGCGTTTGGTCTCAGCTTTGGTATTTTCATTGAGAAAGTCGTTACTGAGATCATCATTGGTAATGAAGGAACCGAACTTGTCAAGACTTATACTACCGGCGACTGGACATCCCAAACAGATATTTCTCACTACCCAGCTGGAACACGAACCGGACTTTCTACCTCTGCACTTGCCACACCTTCCGCTCCAGCCCGTCGCGGACTTCTTCCCCGACTCTTCGCAGGAAAGCGCAAATCAGACACCACACATCTCCTCACCAAACGGGATTCTACTGTAGTTCCTGCAGTTTGCTACTCCACGTGTAACAATGGATACGTTGAAGCGCTCAAAGTGGGCAAATCTCCCGCTCTCTGCGATCCTGACTCTGCATTCGAATCTGATTATGGCGCCTGTACAGCATGTATTGATGCAAATAGCAACACTGTGAAAGAAACACTACAGACATACATACAGCCACAATTTCAACAGTTCTTGGATTTCTGCAGTGCGCAGGCACCACAGAGCGAGGTCGCGGGTAGCACGGAAACTCAGGTCGTGACTAAGACCGCAACCGTTTTACCGGTTGAGGCGAGCAGCAGTACAGTCAAACCAGCTGCTACTACTAGTGGTTCGAGTACTGCATCGAGCTCTAGTGCTAGTGCGAGCCCAACTGCAAGCGCTACCCCGAGTGTTAGTATCACGAGTCAGATTGCACCGGTTGATACGTCTTCTGCTTCCCCAACACTGGTTTCTACCGGCGGCAATCCATCTGGATCTTCTTCAGCGGTCGTTAGCGTCCCGACAGCTTCTGCAAGTGGAAGTGGAAGCGGGAGCGAAAGTGGGACAGGAACTGGGACCGGAACCGGAACCGGAGCTGGAAGCGCATCACCATCTACAACAGCCTCGACTGTCCCCAGTGTAAGCACCACAGGCTCGGGCTCGGGCTCAGGCTCAGGCTTCAGTGCCACATCAAATTCGGGATCTGGCTCAGGGTCTGGCTTGGGATCTAGCTCGACATCTAGCTCTGAATCATCCCTTCAATCCCAAACCTCAACTCCAACTCCTACAACGAAATCGCAAACTAGCTCTTCATCAACCAGCTCTGGATCTGCCAGCGCTTCAGGTACTGGACCTGTTGAAGGTGCTGGAGCCAAATTGAAGCCTTCAGTATTCTTTACATTGATGGCGATGTTACTTCTGGGACTCATGGGCTAGCAGTAATACAATTCTTCTTCTTTTAATTCTTGTTATTCGACACTCAGCTCCGGCATTTTATATTTATTCTCACGACTGCTCGGACTGCACGACACGGATGGAACGAAGTGAAACGAAACGAAACGAGCGACAGTCATATTTACGTATCATGATCAATTTTATACCTTATTTTTTTATTTTTATTTATTTTTTCATGTCTCAATAAGACATGCTCGAAAAAAACGCATGATACACACGATCCTTATTTTAATCATAATCTTGACGAGTGAGAGAATGATACATTACAATCTTTACGAAAAATACGCATGCATGCATGTATGGTATGCAAATGCCAAATCACTGTCTTTTAATTCGGTATGAATGATGAATGCATGAATGCATGGAAGGGAAGATACCCGATACACACTCATTTTATGGCGTTATATTTGATTTTTGAAAGGGAAGGGAAGAAAGAAAAGGGAAAAGAATGCGGCGAGTAGGATAGTTGGGTGGATTACTCTTATCTATCTACTTGTCAAGGGAAGGATAATGTTTGAATATTGATGGGCACTCTCAGGTTGGGATAACACATGGAGGAGATTCAAAAAGGAAGGAAAGAAAGAAGGAAAGGATGATGGGAGGGAATTTGGTGGAAAAGAGGCGACTTCCTACTTCTCATGTATATATACTTGATATTTTGATATCTTTGCTTTGAGTTTTTGAAGCCCAGAGTGGACTTGTGAGGGGATGGGTTAAGCGGTGCGAGTAATTAGGGTGATACAGAAGCGGCGGAAGTAATTCTCGACTGATTGGTAGTGCCATAGCGAATATATCAAAGACAACTCTTCCACTGTATTGATACTTTTCCCATTACTTAATTAAGCATCTAGATGTTGTTCAAAAGTGCCCAACATCACCATTGACTTGAAATAATTGATTAGGTAAGATTAATGTGTCATTTGGTATACTCTCTACCTCATACATGTCGTATGTATCCCATAAACTCCTATTCCCTTAGATGCATGTCCATTCCATAATTTACACACATGTCAAAGCAAATATCCTCAACCAACCATTACAGTTCCATCTCCCTTTTTCTCCTCATAAAACTCCAATGTTAACGCCGCCAAGAAACATGGAATGCTACCTCTTTCGTTGACCCAGAATTTGATGTTTTCCATTATCCTTCCAGCAAATTTACTTTCCGGTCCGCCGCTAACCTTCATTGTTCCTCTTTCGCCATCGAATACGATACTGTTTTCTTCTTCACCAACAGAAGGATAATAGAATGATGTTACACGCATTTTACCATTGGGCATGAATACAGCATCCCAGCCTAAGAGAGAAGACACACCGTCGCGAAATTCTTGAGATTTAAGGCCCCAGACTTTCTTAAGACGATCATTTCGAGTTCGTTCATCCTTGAGTGCAGCTTGAGATTCTGCGACTAGGTCTTGTTGAGTTTGAAGCGTAGATAAAGGAACTGAGGCATCAGGAGGAAGGTTGGTGGTCAGTTGAGCGAGGAGGTCTGCATTTTCGGCACGGAGGGCGGTGATGGTGGAAAGTTTGATGGCCTCAAAGTCAGAGGTAGGGTTGGAACGAAGGGATAGAATGCGAGTCTGTGAGTGAGTGGTTGCGACTGTGAGACGTTCTTGTGTGACAGAGAGTTCTTTTTGGAGGAGCTTTTGTGATGTTTGAAGGTTTGTGATAGTGTCTTGAAGTTTACGGTTCTTCCTAGTGAGGACCCCGATGCGTTCATTTTCGTCGTTCTCTTCTCGTGGATGTTTGGTACCCGCAAGAGTCGTTGCTGTGTTGGGTTGAGCTGATTCGGCGGTCGTAAGATCATTCTGGAGAGATTGTACCTCTTGACGATATTCATCCACAATACTCTCGAGCTCTTCAATACGTTTAATTTTCGCATCATCAACGTTATCGCCAGCTCCGAAAGCTTCATCTTCAGCATCGAAAGTCTTAAGCTGCGCTCGCAAATATTCAACTTCCTTGATGGCCAAAGCGCGTTGCCTCTCTAGTCGTAAACGAACCTTAGCATCTCCACCGCTGGTACTACTTCCTGCCGCCGCCTTAATTTTCTCCATCTCTTCGCTCATAGACCTCTTATCATTTTGTAGCCCGTCAATGATGTTATCCCGGTCAAGAATCTCCGACTCGATAGCACCAAGTCGCTCCACTAAGGTAGCAGTTTGCATTCTTTCTTCAACAAGTGCTCTTGCCAGATCTTCTGGGGAATTGAACTCAATACGGCCTTCAACATTGGTCTGATTTTGAAGGTATGCGGTCCACGCTAAACGCTCATCCTCAAGTCTTTGTCTTTGAAGTCTTGCTTCTCCAAGCTCGTTCTGTAGATCATCCATAGCCTCGACTTTTCTCTGTAGAGTTCGTTTCTCTTCTTCGACAACCTCCACACTCTTATGTAGTCTCTTATAATGCTTTAATTCGGCCGATTGTTCTCGATTCATTGCTTCCAGGTTTCGAATATGTGTGACTTGCTCGCTCAATTCTCTCTTGATCACCTCCAGTGTATCGGTATCTCCCGTTTGCGCCTTAAGTCGTAGGACTTCAGCCTCAAGAGCTCCATGTGATGTATCCTTTTCAGCCAATTGTTGCTGAACATCCTGTAACAAGGCTTCTCTTCGATCGGAATCCTCCTGTAAATTTTGGACGCTGCGTTGTAAGGTCTGATTTCTCGTTTCAAGCTCCGAGATTCTCCTTTCCAATATACGGCTCCCCTCCTCACTCTCAGTTTTCACGTCCTCAATTTCTTCTTCCAGGAGACGCTTGCTCTCCTCCACCTCACGCACTCTTTTCTCCAGTGCTATCTTCTCGTTACTTGAAGTGTCGCGAAGTTCACTCATTTCTTTAACCAAAGCTTCATATTGCCTCACTGCCTGATTCCTTTCTCCTTCTGCAATTTGCTTGTGCTTGAAATCCTCTTCAGCTTTACGTGTCGCATCCCGGAGTTCATTTTCATGCCTCAATTTCGCAAGCTCTTCTTCCTGCTTGTGATTATCAATTGTGTATTTCAACGTCTTCACTTCGGCCTTTAGTTCATCCAATTCTTTTCTTCTTTTCTCCGCCTCTTGATCCGTCTCGGTGTGAGTTGGCTCTCTTCTGGATTCATCGAGAATGGTTCGGGTTGATTGGCGAAATCGATCTGTTCGCGAGGGCGGTCTATGGGTAGATTCCGCGCCTGTCAAGAAGTCGAAACTAGGTTGAGTATTCGATGGTCGTGCAATAGACATCTAAAGAATTATATTCCCGTGAGATGATGCAATTGTATACGAAGGAAATTGCAAGACAAAAAGATTGATTCCTTACCCTGGATTGCGCACGAGGAATAGCACTACCCATACTCATTCTATTACCGCCGCTGGTCGAGGATCTTCTCCTTTGAGAATCTCCCAAACCTTGAGGAGTGTGCGCCCTCATCTCTGATAAGTACCGCTACCTGCGGATTTGTGTTTTGGCGTTACGTCGATAGTTGTCGCAAACATGAATCTGTGATGCAAGGCTGAGAATGGAGAGGAGATAATATGTATTACATAATCAAGGTACCGGAGAAAACAAAAAATATGGAGAAATGGTTGGCGGGGTGAAGAGTGTTGTGAGTGAGTTTTGAGAGATGGGTACCATAGAACATAAGCTAAGACCACGGCTACATAGGTAGGTACTAGGATAGGAAGTCAGGTATTTGACGATTTACCATTCATTATATGTTGTCTCAAAGGATGTTCTTTCAATAATAATATTGGCTGGAATAGGAAGATGAACAATGATTGACGTTATCAATTGAATCATTTGAACATCTCCCTTATTCCTACGTAGTATCTAGGCGAGATGCGTGATAGGACTTCTTAACCTGCAATAATAATTAGCAATCTAGATACTAGGTATGTATTCATATAAAAGCCTCCGAAGCTCTACTTGAATACTTTGTACGGTGCTTGTGCGTGCATATATAATACCAGGTACTAGGTACGTACTCTCTTCCCAAAACTCTCGCAAGTCTGTTTTTGAACTTTATTAGACCAAGACTGGTCCAATTGATCTGTACCTGGCTGACTTTGGCTTGGCTTGGTCTGGCCCCTCCCGCTGCTAAGAGGAAACATCAACGTCAACAAAAGACTCGACACGGGGCACCAACTGCTTGCTGACTAAGATTGACTTCGAGAAAGAAAAGGTGGGTTTCCTTGCCCTTGATAGCTCCATACTTTCCCATGGAGATGGAGATTCAACAACGTATTCATATGGCGAAATACAGCCGGTGACACTTTCGCAGCGACTCGCTGCTTCAGAATAATTCTTCCAACAACAAACAAAAATACTTCACATGGGATCACATCTCCTTAAAAACCTAACACCATGGCAACCCGAAAGCTCCCTGTACTGGCACAAATCCCTTCCTATTGTTCTGTGCTCTGTAGCTAACAGCTCTTTGGCAGGCTCTGAGATCAGCTCTCAGATCAACCAGAGTAGGCTCCTCAGTATCATACGCTCAGGCAAGATGTCCATATCAATTGATTCATCATACTTTCTCCACGACCCACAGTCCTGCCATTGCTTCCAAAGAAACTACAGACTCGCAAACAAAATCCACACATGAGGACTCCACTGGTCCAGCATCTGCCGGGTCTTCCTCACCTTCCTCACCTTCCTCTTCTCCATCGTCGAGCTCGGCCAGCGATATTCCCGCCCCGGCAGATTGGGAAGAGAATCCGAATTACAATATCGAAAAGTTCTCAGAACTACCTCATTCTAATTTTGGGGTCAATCAGCACATGGTAATCAACGATGAGTTCAAAGAAGCTTTGAGGCAGATCTTATGGCAATTCAGAGCCCCTATCAGGTATGCATTTGCGTATGGATCCGGCGTCTTCCCTCAATCGAAACATACGAAAGCGAAACCTTCAAGCATTACATCCATCCATTCGAAACCACCCCCAGCGATTGTTGAACAACAAGGAGGCACCCCTAAGATGATAGACTTTATATTTGGTGTATCCTACAGTCAACATTGGCATTCCCTGAACTTAAATCAACATCGAGATCATTACTCGGCGCTCGGCTCCCTCGGATCTGGGGCTGTTACTGCTGTGCAAGAAAAATGGGGAGCTGGTGTCTATTTCAATCCATATGTTACGGTCAATGGCACTCTTATTAAATATGGTGTCGTTAATCTGGATACATTGTGTACAGATCTTTCCGAGTGGTCAACACTGTATCTTGCAGGGAGGTTACAGAAGCCTGTCAAGATTCTCCGGGACGACGCAAGAGTCCGTCTTGCGAATCAAGTTAATTTAATCTCTGCATTGCGAACAGCATTGTTACTCTTACCTCCTGAATTTACCGAACAGGAATTGTATGGCACCATTGCAAACATCAGTTACTTGGGCGATCCAAGAATGGTCTTACCGACAGAGGATCCGTCAAAAGTCGCCAATATTGTTGGGAATAACCTTCCCCACTTCCGCCGACTCTATGCGCCTCTCATTGACAACCTTCCTAATGTCGGCTTTAACGATTCTAAGTGCTCCGATCCAGGATGGGCATCTGATCCGTCAACAAATATACGGTTAACTCAAGATATGGACCCAATTCGACGGGGAAACATGGTGAGACGTCTGCCAAAATCATTTCGATCGAAGCTCTACTTCCAATACCAGAAGAAATACCAAATACCTCGACTAGAATTTGATCAAATGATTGAGGCTTCGCGTGATGAAGACGGGACCAGGATCAATAGGAGAGAAGGAGGTGGATTTGAAAGAAGGATTGCCCGAGAACCTCCAGAGGATTTGAGATCTGAAGTTCGAAGTGTAATTAAGAACACGATTGGATGGCCTAGTACGAGTCAGAGTTTGAAGGGTCCCTTCACAGCTGGATTCCGTCGAACTTGGCGGTATATGAGTGAAAAGATGGCGAAGCATGCGGAAGGGAAAAAGAAATTGGAGGAAGCAAAGGAAAAGAAACAAGATTGAGCATTATGCCAAGACATTGTTTTGATGATGATGACACGATTAAACGGTGAGCTGTATGCTGTGATGTGTGCTGTAAATAGACCGAGTCTATCTTAGACTCATTACACGGCTCCTGGTAAGGATTTATTGGAAACCCGGGCTGTTGAACGCTTTTTATGTTGAAAGGCGGCTATGCATGCATATATGCATGTCAAGCATTTGGGAACTGCTAGAAAGGAATTGGATGGTCAAAGGTTGGTGGCATTACTTGTATGTTTTGCATGAAAACCAGGACTTTGAGAAATGGAAATTACTACGTTAGCAAAAGTTATTCTATACCTTCTCAGTTGTGTCATCTTGTTTCAGTATATCGAGCCTCTTTGTATCATGTGATACTCGCCGTTGCACTTTTATGTTTGAGTCGATTACAATTCGCTTGGCGCTTTCAGCCTCGAATTTCATTACATCTGGCTAGGCCCGATCAGTGGATATTTTCTCGATGTTCTAATCATGCAGCAATATATTATCTATATTCAATGCTATTGTGTGTAATTATTAGACTAGTCATAAAGCCGTTAGGTAGTTGCGATCATGACAAAACTTTACCTCCCGGGAAGAGAAACGGAAGTATCCATCCGTCTTGACCACCCTACAATCGACGTGTCCGCCACTTGTTTTTCATGAAGAAATAAAAAGGTAGAGACACCATTCTCACTTCAAATCATCACTGTCATCTCAACTCTCGTCATTATTTCCATCTGTTCGATGCTTATTGAACAATCAAATACAAAGTAACTTGGCTTCACCATGGTATTTGATCTTCCGCGTATCATTTTAGGAACCAGAATCTGACAGGGATAGCACATCTTAATTATTGGCTGCGGGCTTGCTGGCCTCACCGTATCTATTGCACTTGCAAAAGGAGGTCATACTGTGGAGATACTAGAAAGTTCTGAGCGAATATCATATGTTGGAGCTGGTAAGTGACGCGGGTGCACTCATTGCAATTCAGCACACCGATTTGATGTGCATCTGTTCACGATTTGTAGGTATTCAGGTCACACCAAATTCTTCAAAGATTCTTCGTAAGTTGGGAATCGATTCTTACATTGAGAAGTATTGTACAAATCCAGTGGATTTGAGGATGATGCGCTGGAAAGATGGTCAGATTCTTGTCGAATGTCCGTTGAAAGAGCCTGCGAAAAATGATTATATGTCTCCATATTGGTTAGTTGAGCTCACTCAATTGGACAAATGGGCTAACAGAAAATAGGCATGTTCATCGTGCGGATCTCCATCGTGGATTACTCGATGCTGCGACGAATCTTGGTTGCGAAATTCGATTGAACAGTCGTGTGGTCAATATTGATCCTTCCTTGCCCGCGCTTTCCACACAAGATGGCAAAACTTACTCTGCGGACTTGATCGTCGCATCTGATGGTGACTAGTCTAACTCCTGGCTCTTTTAATATTTTAAGTCTGACAGTTAAAATGCAGGTCTACATTCAATGGCCCGCGAAGTCATTCTAGGCAGAGCTGGAGCACCCATTCCAACTGGTCAAATGGCATATCGTGTAGTACTGCCAGCCAAAAAGCTTGAAGGTATTCCTGAGTTGGAGGAGATTATCTCCGTTCCTCGAAACAATCACTGGCTTGGTCCTAATGCGACCATTTTATCATATCTGCTGGAGGGAAAGGAGGAAAAACTATTGAATCTTGTCTTCACGTTAGTATATTCCTTTTGGTGCTTAGCTAGACAATCTTGGTGACGACTTCAGGTGTGATGCAAATATGCCGGATGGAACAAACCAGCGGATCCAAAGCAGTGCAGAGCTTCGAGACAGATTCAAGGATTGGGATACAAGGTAATTGCGAAGTTGCAGAGGGATACAACAACGGTTGACGCATAAACAGAATTGGAATGATCCTTGATCATGTGGATACCGCTTTAGAATGGAGGGTAGTATTTCTGTCCTTAATTATGATAGATTTGCTAACGCATACGCGCGACAGCTGTATACTCATGAAGAACTAGACAACTGGGTTCATAATTCAGGAAAACTTTGTCTGATCGGAGACGCAGCCCATGCTATGACGCCTTATCTAGCGCAGGGAGCAGCCATGGGTATCGAGGATGCAGCTATACTTGGCGCGCTTCTGGAGAAGTTCCCTACTGAGGATTCTCTTCCAGAAGTATTATCGATGTACTGTAATCTTCGAAGAAAGCGGACTGCGAAGGTTGCTAAAGCCTCAATCGATTCACGATACTTTACACAAATGCCTGATGGAGATACGCAAAAACTTAGGGATGAATATCTATTGACTCATCCAGGTATTTGGCAAGGACATATGAATATACGGTCCCGGCAGGAATTCTTGGATGAACTATTTGGTTATGATGCCTACAAGGCCTTGGACCATATTTCTGCAGTACTTTGACAGTATTGCGGCTGGGGATCATTGTGATCACATTATTGGTAGAGCTTAGACCTCGTTTATCCGGATAATTACTAGCATAATACGCTTCGTCACAATTCATACCAATCAAATTATATCTCTGTCATCGAACCACCAGCATGCAACAACAAACAGTTACACCATTCCAATAACGATATAAGCTTAATAACTTAATCTGCACATCACGGCTAATTGCATATTCTGCCCAGAGATAGTTCTTCAATAGCCGGCTTGGTGGATCTCACTTGTCGAATTATCATACAAGTTCAATTTAAACGGCGGAATAAATATGTAACCAAAGTTGGTTCTGATTTTGGAAAAAGATGATAAATTGATGCTGATCAACTCTTGGCACTATGAAATTCAATGACCTGAGTGCCGGCTGCCGTCTGGATTTGCAGCTTTGCGATATTCAAGCGCTTATGAATTTGTGAAAATGGCTCGATTGGTTGAATAATCATATTGTCAAGTGATTTCGATACTTTTCATGGCTCATGAACTTATAATGCTTTTCATCAATACAATGAACAGAGTCAATCACAGAATTCAGTTTCTTATTGATTGGGCTTCAAATCGTTGCGAATGTTAGTTGGCAAACTATCCGGACATCCGATAGAAAGGGGTTAGGGCGGGCGAACCATACTGACGGGACGATGTGGTAATTTGTGCTCCGAAAGATGTCAACTTGAAGTATTTATGTACAAACAATCTTCACTTATTCCTGAATATGAATTCAATAACAGAAACTTTGATTACCATTAATCACGATGGTAGACGATCGAGGGCTCCATGATGATAGCCAAAATCACACGATGAGTCAGTCCTAAAGGGGGTAGCGGAAAGATAACATGGGCAAATCTTGAGATTGGTAGCACGATTTCGCAAGCGTCAGCTATTATATTAGATCGCCATAGTCTACCGCTTGTCTCTCAGCCGAGTCTTTCAATGTCTAAGAATCGTTTCATATTCGGAATATATTCAATGTTCCAGACACTAGGTTTTCCTGGTTCCATTTACGTCCTAAAAGCTTACGAGCATCTAACTGCAGTCCGGACTATGAGCAGGGAGAGAAAACGAGTATTTACTACATCTTTGTGACGAATGGTGCTCATATTGCCGCACTTGTTGGTGGCCATATAGGCCAAGCAGGTTGTTGGCAATGGGGTTATTGGGTCGGTGCTGTTATCACTGGTTTAGCTCTTCTATTTGCTATATTTTTCTTCCCAGAAACGCTATTCTGTCGCGATACCATGGCTCCTGCTATAAAAATATACGAGCGAACGTACTTCCAGATGTTGTTCAATTTCAAGGGGAACAAAAGCACCAAGATAGCACTACAAATGCGGGACTTTTCGTATGCATTCCGCATTTTGAGTTACCCATCGGTCTTGTTCACTTTCTGGTACTATACATTAGCCTGAACATTTATCAATGTTCTCCCTACCATTTCTCTAGCCACAATCTATACCAAGTTCTACCATCTCAAAAGCGGACCTATTAGTGTCTCTCTAGGTATCTCCCTCACGAATAGAAGCATGATAGGTGAGCTCTGTGCTGGTCGTGCTTCAGATGCCATCATGCATCGTATGGCGCGACAACATAATGGCGAGAGAAAGCCGGAGTATCGTTTATATCTCTCGCCGCTATCTGCAATGTTTATGCCTGCTGGACTTTTGATATTCGGGGGACTTTTGGAGAAAACGGGGTTTGTGAGAATTTTGGTTGGGCTTGGGATAGGTGTGTTTCCAGTGATCTTTCTGTCTTCCACCTATTACCTATTATGATACTAGAAACTTACACAATCGTCACATATATGTTCTTTCGGTCTTCTAATATGCTCTACAACGCTTTACTCTTAGATCTCCGATTGTTATAAGCCGCAAACCCGGAGACGTAGATACTTTTTAATCTTTCGAGAGGATTGTCATTTGTAGTGTGTTAATTTACTTTGCCTCTAGCTGACATTATCGGCTATTTCTGGTCGTGGTTAATCTTCGCTAGTCTTTTGGGATTGAGCTATTTACCAGTGGGAATGTTGATATGGTGGGGAGACAATTGGAGGGAGAGAAGGGGAAAGGTGGAGTGGGGTGGTGATTTATAGTTCAGAAAGTACATTTCAGTTACTGGGCTGTGTTTCTGATATTGAATCTAGAAATTGTCATTCGAGTAGACTTAAATATAGAATGTATTTGGTAGAGATTATTCTAAGCGAGATTTGAATATCTGCTCCTATATAGAACATTTTGGAGACTTGAATATTCCCATGGGATCTATACAACGGACATTCAAGTGGATCAAGGCTCGAGGGAGGGGTTACTACCGAATTGGAACGTGTTTGTCCTGTTTGTCCTGTTTGCTTTAAAGTATTGGGCTAGCACAGACTAACCGGCTTTCCTATTTAAACCCCTTCTCCTCCTCCTTTTCCTCCTCCTCCTCCTTTTCCTCCTCCTCCTCCTCCTCTTTCTCTCCTATCACTTCAGTCATAAGCAGTCGGGTCTTCTCCTTATGGAGGTGTGGAAAGTCTGGAAGCTTGGGTTTTCACATGGAACTACTCATCGGGCGGCATCATGGTGCTCTGGAATGAGATTAGATCCGATTCGGAACACGGAAAGAAAATACGGCTAAGTCACTCAAACGAGAATGTAGCTTAAACGACAGTGATTATTCTAGTTCTGCCAGTGAAAATGTTATTCAAAGCCGTTTACATGACTGAATTAATGACAACGAACATTTTACTCCTACGAGAAAAAAATGTTGCAGTCTCTCGCATCTGATCCATCAAGGAGTCATCAGTTCATAGGTACGGCGCACGCACACATGACACCCTTCTCACGAGGTAAGAATGCACAAAGAAAACGGCCAATAAAGGAATTCCCTGAAATAAGCAGCGAGAACGTCTCTTGTGCGGTATGAAGGAAAAGGAAAAAAGATAAGTTGACAAGACAGAAAGATGTTTGAATAGAAAAATGACGTGGTCCGTGTGAGCTCAATTGAAGGTTTGAGTTCTAAATAAAGAGAACAAACCCGTCCTGATCAAGTATGGTGTAGTTTTGAGGCCAAGGTATACTCTGGTAGTGAATGTATAGGCTGTTTAAAAGAACGAAAAGTGATTTTTACGCTTTTATGATGTTCTCAATGGGGTTGAACATAGACTTTCTAATTCTTCTGGTGGCTCTTGTTCACAAAAGGAGAGTATGTTCGTTTCTCTGAACGGAGACATACTACATTAAACTACTTGGGTAGTTTTGGGTAATTTTGACCTGCTTGCTTAGATATGAGTACCATGAGCAACAAGAATTACGCTAAGCATGATCTGGATGAGTTTTTCCTGTTTGCCAAAATTCGAGCTACAAATCGGGTTCACACGGACCAGGCCCTTTGACTATTTAAACCTTTTCTCACTCCCCCAGTTCTCTCTTTTCTTCTCCAATACCTGCCACTGGACTGTGGGGTTGGTTTCGCAAGGTGTTGTGTCTTTGGTCGGTGGCTAGGTGTGTGTGCGGGAGTATCTTCACATATTTCTGCTGCACAAGAAACATAGTGCCTGTGCTCCTGAGATATTTGTTGTAGTGATGCCCGCTGTCATCGGATCGTTTGACCTAATATGAGACTTTGGAAGTAATGACAATGATTAAGGTAAGATCGTAATAACGACATGATTGACAATGTTGAGTTGAAACGACGACAAAAGAATGGCAAGGTGCTAATTTCGATTTTAAGGCTACTTTTTGTTGTCACTACTTCTACTAATCGATTGCAGCTCTACAGACCCCTTTGTGATAGGCTTGACTAATCATTGCCACTTCGAACATAGTAAGGGTTATAACAGGTGGCTCGGCTCGAGGGATAGCATATACCTCTTTTACTTCTCTCGCTTCGTAGACTCTATCAAATGCCGTGGGGTCAACCGAAGGGCCAAACTTATACAGTCAAGTATAATCATTCAGTGACTGTTCATTCGTTTACTGTCAAATTCACATTTCATTTGTTGCTGCTAGCACAATTCTTGATACCACAATCATAAGGATTAACTGTCACTACGAATATTTGTCACCCATGAACCATGTGCTTCTCTTCAGATTGTATCTATGGTATGAAGTATGCTTGATCTCAAAATCTCAATTGTAGCAAAACAATACAGCTACCAAAGCAATGTTTGCAGCATGTGAGAACGAGCGAGGCTTGCTCCGATCCCCCTTAAGCCTAGTAGAAAGCTGCTGCTGATCTTTGCAAAAGAAAAGAAGGAAGAGCGGAGAGTGACTTTTGTAGTTAGTTCTTAGACCTAGAGCGTATTTGGGACAAGTTTGTCCTGTTTGCACACTTGATTCGGACTAGCACGGCCCAGCCCATTTTCCTACATATACTTCGTTCCACTACCCCTAATGTTTTTTTCCCGCCACTCTCTAGCTAGAACCAACCCAGACAAGACTTAAGGTTGAGGTGACTGTGAGTCTTTCCAGAAAACACTCTTCTTTGAGCCGGTAGATTTCGCTGCGGCAAAGTAATGATTGGTGCTATTTGCGACAGGTATGATTAGAAAAAAGGATTGCATCATCTACCTTGGAAATGCAGAGATGTGTTGGTGTTTTTGTCATTCCATGATTAATCATTATTATCATCCTTCGCCTCCCTGCTTCCTTGCTTTCACTTCACCTTTCTCGTCATCAACTTTATTCCTTCATTATATCTATATCCATAAATTTGGCAACAAGAGATGAAATAAGTCAAAGTGGGAAGCTGTGAAAAACTTAAAGTCCCAGGAAGGTGCGAGTTCCAAACCTCTGCCGCATTCCTATCAGAGTATCTTCCAAAGTTCACAATCCTATGGGATATTCCGCCATCCATCAATCGGTTGGTGTCAGAAAGCTAGAGAAATTGTTGAGGCGTATTTATAGTAGACATCGTCGCGGTTTGTATTGAACGAATGCAAAAAGACGAATTAAAGCTCAGTTTCTCACAGTCCTATAAGAACATGAATTTGAACCTATTCTCAATATAGACGAGTTTTTACTGTTTGTGCAGATTTAAGCATCAGTCGGGCTATGAAGGGAGAGCCCATCTCTCTACGTATACTCTGCTACGTCCCTCCCTTTATCCAACAGCTGTAGACTGTGTACGTTCCTTAGGTAGGAGGAGGGGAGATTGAATTGACGTATATCATGAAGGTACTTTTCACCAAGATATTCTAGCTTAGTATTCATGATGATGATATAGTGACGGTGATAACTAACCTATATAGAAAGAACAACAACGTATGAGAAGTCTCAAAGTCAGTGCTTGTGAGGTCCAGGCTGTGATTTGATAATACTTATCTGAGGATTTCAATCTCTAAATACAATTAGTGCAATCAGATGGTTTGAAATGTTATACTGTGAGGTTGTGAAGAGAAACGAGTGGATTGGGTGTATCAATGGTGGTATTATAATAAGTCAGGAGCAGCTCCAGTAAATCTAACAATGAAAAGGTTAGCTCAATCATGTGACGCTGGTAGAATGTAGATACAATCGCACCTCACTGATCACCAAAAGCAATTCGGACAGGTTACTCCTTGTGAATTTGCTCCTCTCTCTTGAAGTATTTCAATTCAAAATAGTCAATATGAGAAGTGTTCTGCAATGCAGTCAAGCATCAAAGGCTCAACTCAATCTACGGAACAGGAAACTCACGGTATGATTTGAGTGTTAAGACCTATTCACATTGGACGGGCATCCCTTTGTGCGATTGCAATGCATTGTATGACTCCATGCCAATCTCTTTCAGTCTTACTGTCACGTATGATATTTTAGGTCAAAATGAGTCAACGGCTCCAAGATACATATTAGCATTAGTAATGTGGAGTGATTGCCATGATTGATAATGAGGATTCCGAGCCACATCACCAATACATCACCAATACAGACGTACAAGCCCCAATGAGAACTCCATTATTGACTACTTCGTACATAAAACCCATTCTCAGTGACTCCTTCATCAATCTCGCGGGCTCGCCTATTTATTACTGTGCTGTAAATATCAAGTTTACAGGGTTCTAGGGTCTCGAAGCGCCTACGTAGATGGTGTTCTCCGCTGTACTGAGTCTATTGAGTCTTGACCCTCTCGACCCTGTAGCTCCATCGGTAGCTCCATGGCTTCATGCTGGACCGTGCTGAAGCAATCATCAACATAACTACATCATCGTTGCTCTCTCATCCCCCGTTGTCAACCTTCTTCTTATTATAAACAATAAATAAAACAATCAAAATTATTCTTCATGCCGAAAAAGAGGTTCACACCACAATTTTCAAAACCTGCGAGTACAGTTCATCCATCACTCAATTCCAATGCTTCTGCATCGACATCGGCATCACAAAGTACGTCTCTTAGAAATAACTCCATTGTACCCCGCCACCCTTCAATCCATCCTTTAACTAATGCGCGCATTGTGCAACAGACAACAATGTTTCGTCCGTAAACGATTTGATAAATTCCGCTCGGAGACTCAATATTTCTCCTATTGAACACCTCCGCGCCGCCTCTTCCCTCAGTCCATCATCTCATACCCTTCCACCTCAAATTCGCCATCTCCTCTCCCAACCAGAAACCCCCTCTCCCACTCCTCGCAGACCCCTACGCAGCCGACGTTTCGATGCCAATGGTCGTCGCATACCAGCTGGTCCTGCGCCACCCATAAGTTGGCTAGAAGGAAGGGCACACGAACTTCCTGATGTGCGAAGGCAATTCGATTTGGGTGAAGAAGGAAGGTTAATTCCGAGAGGGGTGGGCTATTTTCCTGGTCTAGGCGATGATATAAACGGAAATGGGCCTAATGGAAGAAGGAGTTTGTTAGCAATCTGTTTGAAGAGATTGGCAAGTGATTGGCAGAATATGAGTGTTTACGAGTCGAACAATCTGGCATTGTTGCCGGTGAGCTTGAGGATGGGGCTTTTGAGCTATATTGCGGTCTATGGGCCGGAAGAAGGGATTGGATTTCAAGCCTTGAAGAATATTCTTCTATTGCCATTACAGGATAACAGTGTAGTAGAAGAGTCAATCAAAGAAGAGACAGAGGATTGGGAGGAAGAAGCTGACGAAAGGTCTACTGGGGGAAACAATGATCATTTCTTTCGACTTGACCTTGGTGGCTCAATAGGAAGATCGGTCAGCTTAAAACAGCTCTCAACCCTTCTTACAAACACTTTCGTAGTCAAAGAAGAAAAAATACCTCGATCGTTCCCAATAGCCCTTCCACATCTCACCCATCTATCGCTCTCTCACCCTCCACCATCGATCTCCTGGTCTCGTCTCCTAGCTCTCACGCCTCACCTCAAGACCATTACGCATTTATCCCTGGCTTACTGGCCCACTCCAACGTTCACACCAAACTCAAGTACCAATCTTTGGGGGTCGCCAACCTCCCGAAGAAGTCAATTTCGATATGTCGCTAGTAGTTTGCATACCCAAACTATGGATGAAGAATTTTCAGAGTCGGCGTTGGTTTTGAAGAAATTGGCGAGTGGTGTCTATGGCCTGGAATACCTGGATCTGGAAGGATGTATCGATTGGGCATTGGCGTTACAGGATGTATATGGTGTAGATTGGGGTCATCAGTGGAGAAGGCTAAAGACTTTAATTTTGAAGAGTGGAATGATGGGAGATGATCCGGACTCTGATGTGGCAGAATTTGCAGGGTTTTCCGAGAATGAAAAGAGTGCTTTTGAAAAGGCTATATTGGAGGGACTGCACACGAAAAATCACATATATGGGATGAGGAGAGGAAAAGCACTACCGTGGATGGATGTCATTGTTGATCGGAATCCTAACGGCATGAAATCGCGGGTTCCTAGGGAGTCTTCTGAAACGATCGTTGGAGGTGCCGGCGCTAGGAATTGGGATACCGAATTGGCAATGGCTATTGCGAACAGTACTTGGGAGTCTTAGGGAACACTGGGGATCGGATGGCGTTGTATTTGTATAGACAGGATGCATGTATATATAGACTCTGGTATTCATCATGGCGGATTTTTATACACACTTACATATGTATTTATAGTATGGCGAGTACATATACAAGCCAATGAAGATTATTTATCACATCTCTCTTCGTGCTCAAGATTTTCAAACAATACTGCCGAGTATATTAACATACACTCCCTGACTCACTGTGTATAGTCAATTCGAGATGTGAGGAAACAGACAAGATGATAACTAGTAGTATTACATACAGAGAGCTCACAATGGTTAGAATTACGGCCTAGGGATAAGGAATCTTCAAGTTTCTATTCCGGATTCATGGGTTAAGCACGTGGAGAATATTTTTCACCTTGATATCTTTCGATACCTTCAGCCTTCACAATGCATTGGCTTCATCTTCCTAGGTAGCTTCGTTTGGTCTCTGTAATCATCTAATTAGCTAATATCATAACCCTATTTTAAGTACTCCATAACGTCTTGAAGCTCTTGGTAATATCAACTCATCAAGTTTGACTACTAGTCACCTGGAGTGTGGAGATTTATCATCTGATGTCGGTGGTATTTGGCTCGCAAGATGAGGAATATATTGGGAGAGGTGGAAGTAGTGGAGGAAGAGAGGGGGTGTTTACAGTGATCGGAAAGTCGGTTTGCGGGAAGGGTTGAGGTGTGCAGCTGTGTGGATTTTGCTTTTGGGTGCTGGGAGGTGTGAGCTTTTGTGCTATTGTCTTTCTTATCGAGATCATCATTGCTCATACATGTGATTTGAAATACGGGAAGGAGCGTTGAGGATGAAGGGAAGGATTATGGAATTGTTTGAATCATGACAAGAGGAGAAAAATAGAAATTTTGGAAAAGGAATGAGATGGCATGATAAGATGATGGAAGTAGGGTGAGGAAGATTAGAGCTTGAAAATTATCAATGATGATAGACTGCAGTAGATAAATATCCAACAGTCATTCACTGTGGGGTGATCACGGTCTGCTGGGATACGATGTGTTGCTAGAAGATATAGATATTGGAAGGGCAGTCTTCGTTAGGACCAAGAAACAGTAGAATGTAACGCCGAGGGGAGATAAATTTACTGACGGGCTTGATTATTACAAGTTTGACTGGTGAAATGATATTCATGAAAATTCCACATCTTTTTATTCTGAAGAATGAAGGAGTGATGATGTTCAAATTCGATATCAACACTCTTTGATATTGTAGATGCCTCATCTACCTAACTAAAGATCTATTCTATTAAGAATCCCTAAAAACCAAACGTAATAAAGAACACT
The DNA here is from genome assembly GCA_004786245.1 of Botrytis hyacinthi. Lineage (NCBI taxonomy): Eukaryota > Fungi > Ascomycota > Leotiomycetes > Helotiales > Sclerotiniaceae > Botrytis > Botrytis hyacinthi. The sequence goes on along the minus strand of PQXK01000096.1, from coordinate 60,878 downwards.
CCAGTTCCAACTCGATCAATCAAAAATTTGAGATGATTCAACTTCCCTTCAAAACACTCCCATTCCTACCCCAACGTCTCGATCTCCTTCCTCCAGGTTCATGAGGCTTCATCGATCGGCTCATTCTATCCAGACTATCCTCGATTCGCCAACCCATAACCTCTTACCTCCAAACCCCTCATCACCATCACCACTAAACCTTCCATCTCCACCCCCCCTGAAAAAAACCTCCCCAGAAGCGCCGCACCTAAACCCTAAAAAAACACATACCCAAATTCCAACACAACGCATACGCCACCCCATCAAGAAACTAACACCAATCTCCATCCGCAACTTCCACCCGCGACTTCGCGTCCTCGAGAGTAAAGTAGAGTCAAAATACAGGGCAAGAAACGATAAATGAAGCATCACGCACCACGCACCACGCACCACGCATCAAGCATCAAGCATCAGGGGGGCAGTGCACAAGCGAATCGAAGCACCCCACAACCCACAGCCCACAGCCCACACACAGCCCTCGGGCCCGGAGCTAAATTTTGAGTTTACGCCTACGAGTACTTAGCGAGTCTAGATAGACTAGACTAGGTAACTTCTCTATCTGTGTATGTGAGTTAGTTAGTGAGTGGGGCCGAAAGATGCACTGGACTTACCCTCAGCTCAGGGTAAATAGATATGCTGCCTGCGAGAAAAAGGTATGTACCCTGTAAGAATGCAGTATTGGAGATTATCATGTTGGGGGGTTGGATTTGGATTTAGAGTTAGAGGGGATTAAGAGGGTATGGGTTAGGGTAAGGTAAGGTGAGGAGGTAAGGTTACTTACATGAACGATTGGTCTATGCGATTTTAGCTGAGCTAGGCTTTGGATTTTACTTTTACTTTATATCATATTAGGTTATACTTTCCGGGATTACTGCCGAGATTCACGGGGGTAGTTTGATGGTGATGGCTCTAGTCAGGTAGTCAGGTAGATAGATACATAGACAGATAGAGTAAGTCAGATCAGATCGGTCCGCACAGATATCTTTCTTTTCTTGCCAGGATCGATACCTAAGAATGGGGGATCTGCGCTATGGTGGTAGGTAGTGCGAGAACCCTAATCGGACATACAGGAGAGAGTTTTTGATTGAAGCCTGGAGGTACTGGAGTATGGGGGAAAGAGGTGCTACGGATTGCATCACTTTATTCTACGTCGGCGTGATCAAAGACGTGAATTCAGAATGTTGGTGTTACTTGAGTTGTAACTTATATCCGGATCCCGAGAGGTGATGGTGGATGAACGAGGTGGTGGGTAGGTTAGGACCGCCTATTGACGGCAAAAATATCATTCATTCACGGAAGACTGCAGAAACGGAACTAGTCTTGAAAATATCCAGGAAGTGAAGTAGAGAAGACGGTGAGTGATGGGGTTCGAACTCCCTCTTGGTGCAACAGAATCGATGAACCCCCACCAGTTCTTTGTCATTAGTTTCTCTCATCTGACCACCGCCATCTCATCTCCTTTTCCCTGGCCTTGTCTTGTATAACATGCAATATGTTTTGCCCCCAACCTTGATTTGCATTATTTCCCATGCTCGTAGTCAAGCCTCTGACCTAATAACATCATAACATCATTTTCCGCCCATCCACTCATAACAGACTAGTAAAAAAACATCCACGAACATGCTCGCATCCCCATCTCAATCCAACCAAACCAAACCGGAACTAAATCAGCCCTGTACAACCCCGGAATAGATTCTTAAAACACTCCACCCAGAATGATCCCTGGAAATCTCACTTCAGGAGTGAAGTAATGAGATAGGAAATTGCTCTGCTTCACTTGCTTACTGCTTACTTGAATATGGCTCTGATACGCATACGCGCACGCACATTAACCTGCATTAGGGTAATTTCTTTTCATAGTTGCCATACTCGGGCCAGATGCAGGAAATATATGCAAGCATGTTTGTCTTTGTCTTTGTTTTGTCTTTCCTTGCCTTGCCTTGCCTTGCCTGTCTGGTTTGTTTGTTTTGCCACGGTGATGCTATGGTTATGCCGACAAAGGCTATAGGCCCAGTACAGTATTGACGAGGGAATGGTTCCGAGATGTTGGGCTCGGCCTTCGCGCATAAAGCAAGCATGTAGAAACGTTGTGATTTCCCTACCTGTTATTGGGGAATGGGTCTTGGGTATGCCATGCAATAAATGTCAAGGTATGGGAAAGGAAGCATAGGGAAGTGGCATGTGATTATTCACCTTTGATGTGCTGTAGGGAATAGGCTGTAGTATGAATGCTCATCCAGCGACTTAGACCTTGAACACTTCATGGTGCCTTGCTTTGCCCCTTGATCATTGCTTGAGCATATACATGTGCATGATGTTGAGTTACCCAATACATTTGCGAAATGAGATATCTCCGTTAGTAATGGTAATTGCTAGATGTCGAAGATGGAGATTGAAGATTGAAAATTGCAGTAACATCCCGGAGAACACCCACCTGACACTCCTGACGCGATTGATGATTCAAACCCCCACTCGATCTTTAATCTCAACTAAACCCATCCAAGCCCACACCCTGCACAGCGGAAACGCTAGACAAGTGGTAAGGTAGATACCGTGAGATGAAGAAAGGCCGGTCTCACGAAAACGAAATAGTGCTTAGCCTTCCTTGGCTTGACCCCCAATTTCGATCCCTCATTCCTCTAACCTAATGTACCGTATTAACGGATCATGATCATTCTCGTATCCATCCATATGAACAGGATACCGAGTAACATAGAAATTGCATGATCTCCATTGTGTTCAGTTCCAATTGAGTCTCAGCCCAACGCTAACCTTAGCCATCGAAATCCGACTAGCAAATTGCAAGATCCTCAACTCATTTCAGCGCCACCAATCATACTATCTCATCACGAAAATCATTGACACCTCTTACCATTTCCATTACCTATCTCCCTCTCAAATTTCGCCCAAAAGGAAAAATCGTATCAGCGCGCCCACATTGAAGAATTCTCTTCCACATTTCTATTGAGCAAATCGGAAGGCTCCAGACAAATCCTCATTCACCAAGGGAATCAAGATTCTACCCTCTTCCTTTCTCCTTTTTCCTCTTTCCAGTAAATGTGGCAGCACAAGCAATGGAACCGAAATTTAATGCACCAGCAAAACGGGGAATCTAGCGAAAACCCATGGGAGCCGGACTCTATCTCCGCACTTGACGATTACTGGCTGGGCAGCGCCATAGTTCGAAACTTTTGTGTAGCCTTTGGTCATGCGGCTGTATGTTGCGTAACATGAGTTGATTTGAGGAAAGAGGAAAGAGGAAAGGACAGGGTGAGATATTGGTGGAGATCTGTGCGTCGCCATCTTGCTGAAGAATGGCCATTGTTTGGTGATTGCGATAAGTGATGATTGGTGAAAAGCAAGAGGTGGATGATTGATAGTTGCTATGTGAGTACTTCACCAGATTTACAGTGCGGCATCTCGTATCTTACGAATAGATGGACATGTGCCTGGTATGTATTGAGGACATTACTGTAAGCCGAAATGCCTCATTACTTATAGGTAGATAGACTTTGGATTAGTATTGCCCGCTCAAGGCAAGACAGCAGAGAAGACGAGAACAAACCGAGACTCTGAACCCGAAACCGGAGACTCGGATTTAAGTAGATGTCAAAGAAACAGTGTCACATTCCGGAATTCAAGGTCAAAAAGCGAAGAGGCATAGGTATGAATCCAATTTTCGGGAATCTTGATGTTGGAACGGGTAGCGGCGGAGTAAGCCAACCTGTCTTTCAGCGTTTGTGAGATGAGATTCGAGGTGATCATGAACATCATCATCATCATCATCATCATCATCATCATCATATTGAAGCTGAATTTGATAGATGTGATAGTGTTGAGGCTTTTGATACAGATGATGTACATATTGTGATGGAAATTCGGAATCATGAAGATGAAAAGGTTTCGGGACGGAAGATGCTCATGGTGAATATTGGCTGGAAGCGAAGGATGAAACAGAAGCAGAGAAGAATGGAAATTGGTTGCAGCCTTAAAAAAGAGAGGAGAGAAAGAGAAAAAGTGGAGATGATTGGATGAATATTAAGATTAATATACTCTTTTTAGTTCAAGTCTATTCTGATTATTATATCTCTGAATAGTAAAGGTCGTAAGAGGAATGGCTCGAGGGTACGAGAAATTGATTCTGGGGTTTCTCCATATGTGTATGAATGAGAGTGAGTGTTGGAAGGGTTGTGTGTTTGGTTGGTGTGAGTGAAGAGTGAAGAGTGAAGAGTGAAGGGTAAAGGGGCGAATCAACACTTGGACCATTTTATCGATGACCTTGTACCAACTACCCAGGCCAGGCTCGCTAGGTACGCCAACATAATAATAATTACCGTTAATTATAGCTAACTATAATTATTATATATTAACTATAATTATTATATATTAACTTCTGAGGATTATATCTAACTTATATGTATATCTATCTAATCTCAAGCAATTGTTCTTATTAATTCAATCACCAGGTAATCATACGATCGCTGAAATTCTAATTTCAAAGATAATCTTCTACCGGTATCACCTACCATTCATTCCTTCAAGGGTCTTTCTCTCATCGGCCTCACAATATTGCTGTTCCGTCTCTCCTAGATGACCCCGCATAGTCCCAACCATTAGAGGGACTAAAAGAATGCGATACGAACAAGGGTCAACGGGTACAATCCCCAAGGATCGGGATCTGGAAGTACGCGAGGAAAGGTGTTAGCTGTATTGAATCCATCCCGTATGCGGCATGTTTTTAGGGTATTGATAGTGATGCAGTGAGGATCCACTTGAGTCTTCTTTCGTTCAATTTCATTCGACTACCGGTCATCTCTTGCAGCACTTATTGGCCATATACATATGAAAGCGTAAGTCCGCAGATTGGATATTTATTAGAACATGCAGCAAAGACCTAGCTATTCTATCAATGTGAAATTGGTTCATTCTGTCCATCTGCTTACCTACCTACTTATATCCCAGTCTATGACCGCCGTCCGGATGCACCCCAATGCTTCCCTCGCTAAAGCAAACATTTCCCGATATTGATCCAGTCCTCGTTGACTTTCCCTGTTTATGACAAAAGATTCCCCAGGAAAGGAAAAAAAGCAACAGTGACTTTGATGCATTTCCCAATTCAATCTTAAATGCGGTACCATGCCTCCCTAACCTCGGACGTTATATTGAGAAGCAAGCCACTAGCTTCTCACTACTCTTCTCACACCCCAGCAAAGTGATCCCAAAACCCTAGAAACCAAAAACCAGGCCCATGTCAATCAACGGCACATGAAATTCCCCATGTGCAACCGTTGCTCTCTTCCCAATCAAAATTGAATGAAGAGAGTGAGAAACAAGATTTTTTTTTGTTGAGAGATATAGAAGTCGAATTTTGCAGATAAAAATCCTCTTTTTGATTGGCTGATCCCCCAAATGGATGTGCTACCTGAGGTGTTTCTGTCTTGAGCGGGAGCGATTCATCACATGGCACAGAGATCGCATATCACTACACAATTGAACACGACAGTGCCGCTGTAGTGAAACATTTATTGCTATGAAGAAATAGGATTCTTGAGATGGTTAACATTTAGCAGGGATGGATTGATTTTGATTCTTCTCGAGTACATTTGGAGAGAAGCTCAAGATCTCACGATGGGGTTGATGAAACAAAACCTCAACAGACGGTGGTTTATTACACTTTTTCTCGGCCCCAAAAATGTGAATCAATCCATGTCATACCTAATAAGTATAAACCGTTGGGGAAGAACAACATCCCCGGCCCGAACCGATAACTTACTTTCAATGCAAGCAATAATAGAAAACCTTCTCACCCCAGGGTTCACGGATCTTGCAACTTCTTCCTCTAGCTTGTTAAATCATCAACTAGCCAAGAGCCAATAGCAAGGGGAGCTTGTGAACCTTGTCTTAATTTTGCACTCGAGGCAGTCCAGATCGATTACTTTGCAGACAATCTGGAATCACTCAATAGCATTCCGCTTCGAAGCATTTTAGGTCGCATGCAATGCCTAGGGTATGTAATTGGAATAAAAGAATCCTGACTTTGGATTCAAATGGTTGGAGGCAAATGAAGCTGTTTGTTTGGTAGACCTAGGTCTAGGTGCATTTGGCTTGAAATGAGGAAATCTGATTTCTCGGACCCAAGACTGCGCATTATCACTGTCCAAGGGGGGCGGGAATGAAACAAAACTCACGTGGTCAGAGGGGAGCTGTGTTCCGGATCCGTGCAGCAAGCATCGTCTTTCATGCAGATTCTATATGTGCGTGACTGAATATCAGCGCGGCACCTTCCTGTACACAGACTTAGCGGCATGTGAGAAGGCGAATCAATGTATGATATGTCAATATGCCTGTCCGTAATATTCTATAGAATACGAGGTTCCCATTCGTGATTCGCGAGGCACTGAAAGTTATGGTGGAAAATTAATCCATGAAGCGTAGTGGTGATTCCCTTGGTTGTTCTCGGCCTTCGGCTTGCTGGTGTTTTTTGTGGCTTCTTACCTGCTCACTGATACGCTATGCAACTCAAGTCCCTGCGGGGAAGAGATGGGACCGGCATGGCCCTATAAGCCATCTAAATGTTATCCAAAATGTATCTCAGTAAATACGCTTTTGACCCTCGTCATGAGTTCTTGAGATATCCAGGTTTTGATAGGAATGGGTATATGAGATGTAAGTTCAGTGAGTTTGACATCAAAGATGACAATAGACGCCATGGGAATTCTCCGTCAATGGTCTGAAGTGAGACCTTGACACTATTGTCGAAGAAGGCGTTGTGAAGTCCATGCATGCTGAATGCGGAAGATGGTTGCCGGCACATTGCATTTGACATTAATATTAGGACTTACCAGGCTGTAGCTCGGTCCAGGGCACACAATGTTTACGAGACTGTCAGGATCTACTCTATCAAACAAAGTAATCTCGTCTTCCTACGGGATCCTCACTAAGATGGATAGAGTTAGGAAGAGGTGCGAGCAGATGAATGAAAAGATTCATACATACATCGGCGTCATCTTGGTCTTCCAGCTTAGAAATGTCAAAAATGTCAAACATGGCGCAGTCTAGGGAAGCAGCTGATATGCCTACCGATGAATGAAAGCCGTAGTTGTCCATCAGTAGCTCACCATTTGACTCGGTCAGCTAGAAGTGGAGAGGACGATAATAGAATGAGTGAGTGATATCTTGGATACTAGGTACCTAGATAATTTATTGAAATTTATCAAAATGTATCTTGATATTCCTCCTTCAAGCACGCTAGAAACACGCCACTACCGTCTGATGAAGGACTCCTATTGACCAGGGACCTTTATCTTTCTGACATCAACGATAATACTAAGGGGCTGAGACATTGAAGTCCGAAAAGCTTCAATCGTACCATGTCACCTTGAGAGACGGCCCTTTTTATCATTTTGGGGAATTTGGGGTGAATTAATTTAGTAGTAAGGTAAGTTGATTGGATGATATTATTTGGATATTGATGTAATTATCGGCAGTTGATTACGCCATCACCATACACTTTCGAAGACTGGTGAGAAGTTGAGGAGTTGAGAAGTTGAGTGAGAAGTTGAGAATCGAGAAGTGTGCGAAACGAAAGTGTGCTGTTGCTTGCTATTGCTAGCTGTACTTTACTTTGGACCCTTGAACCTTGCACCTTGCATCTTGCAGCTCCAATCTTGGGGTAAATCCGCAAAATACTTACTTTGGTCTAGGAAAAGTAGTGGACTTCCCCCATACGCTAATTGCTTAAAAATTGCCGTAGTCTAAAAATCGCGCAAGTTTTTTTTCTAATTTTGGTAGCAGGCAACGACAAACCTAGACATTGACTTTGCAGAAAATCCAACTTACTCTTACAACCCAGGTACCGACAGCAAGTCGTATTGTGCGTTTTCTATTCAAAGGGTCCAAAATGCTATTCTGCAGCCTTCAAAACAACTTTGACGCTTAACTTGCTAATCTTGTAGTGTCACAACAGGTTGAAATCCCCCCCCTCCCCCCCACTTACAGTCTTTCTCGGAAAAGCTTGCAAAAACAAACAAAAAATAGAACTCAAGGGCTTCAATTGGTTATATGATGCACCTTCCTTCACTTTGATGGCCAATAGAAATATTTCGATCCTTTTGATGGCGCATCTCGAGGATCATAGCTCGTAAAAGGCGCTGCCAAAATTATATCTCCTATTGTCCAATCACAATTCTCGCTTCAGCATGCACATCAGACCTCAGCCATCTTAGCTACCTGGGTCGATACCTTGCTTGTTGATTTTCATTTGAGTTTCGGCTTGGGACTGACTAACTAAACCTTTCCCCGCCCGCCACTGATGATTTGCAGAAAAAGGAAATCGTGTGAGGCTCTCAAAGACGCTTCGGGCACCCTAAGCCGGCGGTACCTGATGGATGTGATAGCTCAGATTTGGTAGATCATCCACAGACTTCCAGCAGCTAGATATTGTGTTCCTGCATCGAAGGACCCCCAGTTCGAGTGTTAGTTTGTCAACGCAAAAGAAGGTCTTGACGGCTGGTTGCTGGACCACGAACTTTAGTTATCTTTTTCATTGGGTCTATTCTAGGTTCCTACAATTCGACTTAAACTGTCGACAATGATCTTGAGCTAGATCCTACATCTTGTGCTGCTTGTCAGTAAAGCTTAAAGGAAGCTAACACACTTGACTTCTTCCTATCAAAGTCTTAGTTGATTCCAAAAAAAAATCACTATCATTTGGCCCTTAATCTTGCGCGACGTTCTGTTCACCCGGAAGCTTTATTGATTCAAACTTTGTACGAGTATCTTTCGGTACCTCCGGCTTTTGGTAACGTTAAATCCAGTTCCAGGAGATTGGAACTCGTTGTAGCCAAAAATCAGGTCAACCTGCTCGAAAAAGATAGAACTGATATGTCCTAGAAGAGATAGACGTATTGAATACTCCACGTGCTAATGATCAGCAAACATTTTGAGACTTTCCAACCAAACTCGACGGCGTTAGTATCAATATTCGGGCATCATATATCTCAACATCTCTCCTCCTTGAAAATAGACTGCAGCTTGCAATATACCTATCAAACTTATCATACTTATCATACATATCATACATATCAATATCATTAATCTGCAAGATCCTGCTCCTGCTCCTTCAACATCATCTCGCATCAATATAAAATTACGTTACCAGAGAACGTTTCAAGTCAACATCAGGGATACAGATTGTCATCCATTCATTCATACATCCATTCTCCGCATATCAAATTTGTTCAGGCGGCAAGTCCAAGGGGCCATCAGTTGCCAATCAAGCTTGCACTACTGAGTTCAGCACACTGGCACTCTTCATACAAATATCCAAACTTCAGCGAATTGAGATCTCACTCATCCCGTCAGTACATGAATCTTTCCTCATTCTTGTTCTCATTGTTTTATCACAATCATTCCATCGACCATTAACCGGCGCATTGGATCAGCCGTGCATTCAAGACCCTAGCCACGTTATACCCTTTTGGTGGAGGGGTATATTATCTATTCTTCACCCACAAATTATATTCACCATCCCGAAATCGTCCTTCTTGCATTTGCGTCGAGCTTGTTATCCTTGTTCATTCGATCGGAAGTCTGTCTGAAAAATGCTTCGTAGGCTAACTGCATTATAGCCAACAGTTTTCGTACGTTAGTTCTCAAGAAATTTCTGCAATTTTCCGCAATCTCATTGTTTCAATTGAACTCGATCGGATTATTCCCCGAAGCAAACATTGAAACAAAATAAGAGGATATCCAGAAGGCAGTGTGAAATATTTTCATCTCAAATCATAACTTTCTCAATTTGCTCTTTGATACTCTATAAAAGTACATACAATACCATACTTCGTTGAGACATTCGAAACCACCCACCCACCATACACGCGCACACATACCCACTATCCCAGACTTATCCTCGCCTGCATACTTTACAGTACACCCACTCCAACCCACCGTACTGTACTTATCTCAATCAAGCATCAACAATCTGGAACATTTTCATAATCGGCATACTCTTGCCTGCACACGGGTAGTTCTTACTACACGCACGGCCTACTCAACAACCGCTATTACTCTATTTTTCTATCCTTGGCCCCCAAAATAAGAGGATCAGCAGGCATTAGATTTTAAGGGATCTCGAATCCATTTTCATACCCATACAGCCAGCCTATCAAGGACGCATCAAATCATCACTATCATTGTCGGAAGCTGGTTCCAGTTCCCACGAGACGCCAACTACCACCCCCGAAAACTTAGATTGCGACAATAACAGTCAAGCTCGGAGCTACTCTGCCGTTGCGCTTCCGCGACCAAGTTGAACCCCTAAAACGCCCCCCCAAAAAAAGCCTTGCCGAAGACAGCAAGCAATTCAGCAAACAAACCGGTGATACGGTGCAGTGCAGTGCAGTGCATTTCAGCACAGTAACGAGTAACGACTAGACAAAAAGGGATTTCTCAGAATACATTCGAAAGAGCCAATCGATAGAGAGAGAGAGAAAAGAATTCGATTAAGAGCAGCTCTCTCGATTGTGAGACTGTTGGAACCTTTGAGTCTTCTTGACACCACCTTTTTATTTTCTTGAATTCATTCCATCACTACACGCCGCTTTCAAACGTCCCCCCCTGTGCGTAAGGATTCGAAACAATAAGCCGGGTACGGGTAAGATTTAAGCAAGAAAATCAACATCTCCCTACCGAACGTTGAGAAGTACGGACGGTACTGCGAGGATATTCCTGGCAATTTCGTGCATATTACCGCTCCATTACAGCCGTCGCATTAATCATACCCTCGATACTCTATTCAGCAGATTCGACCCTGTTCAATCGCGACTCTTGAATATTTCCCACAGCCCTTTCAGCGTAACTTTCGCCGAGTGCTTTACTCTTGGTGGGTATCTGAGGCCTTTTCAGGGGACAATTTAGGATATTCGTGGAACTTAACGGGAAACGATTAGCGGCGTAAGAAAGCCACTCTCACCAATCTTGGATCCTCTATCATAGGTCTTTTTATCTTTTGATTCTTGTTTCGACAAGGCTACTTGGGACCCCATCAAAACCGACCCATAACCAATCCCCACCCCAGGCCTCAAATTCCAATTCTACAGGGACTCTTCAGGCCTGTTCGAACAGTGCGTTTGCATCAGTACCTATACAGAAAATCAGGCGACGAATAGGGAACGGCAAATCTGCTTTTACATTCTTGGATTGTAATTTCGCGAAAGCACGTACGATAGTTTCTAGCAGCGAGTAGCAAGCAAGAAGCAGCGAGAAGCAGCGAGAAGCAGCAAGCAGTAAAGAAAGGCAGCCTTTCAGAAAGCAGGAAAAGACCAAGACAAGGGAAGAGAAGGCAGAGAAAGTAAGAAAAAGAAAGAAGAGGAGGGAGAAGGAAAAAAGAGTTATTCCTTGAATTATTACGCATTTCTCCTTGGGAGGCTTTTTTTTATTATTTATTTTCCATTTGACTCAAGTCAAGATCATTTTATCGCCTTTACCCTCTATCGCCTACCGTACTACCTACCATTTCCCCTCTGGCCTGACTTATTCGCACCGCTCCGTGCACACACATACTTATATTACTTACGTACCTACATCAAAATTACTACCTATATCATCCATCTTCCGCTAAAATAAAAGCCTCCATCAACAACTCCTTCGTTCAACCCAACTTCCGGGACGGACGACGGTGACAACCCGTTGTTGCTACTGTTTGTCTTTTCGTGTCTTACATTAGACGACTCATCGTCATAAGAAAATTTTATATCCTAAGGTTAACCATCACATCCACCATCCAAACTCTCTTCCTTCGAGCATCCTTTATTCGTTTTCACCACCATCCACGATTGGTACCACTTCTTCTCAATATCTTCTCAACCTCTTCTCTTCTATCCGGCTTGACGTCGAATTTTTCAAACCAAGGGTTCATCAAGATCACATTATCGTGGAAAGCCGATATACTTGGGAGGCGCGAGGCTGCAAATGAACGATAGTAAGTAAGCCAGCCATCAATCCTTTTTATCTGTGATCGACGCCTCTCCTCTCCTCTCTTTTCCAATTCTTCAACGAAATTGTACATCTCTTCAGCTTTCAGCTTCACCTTTTTTGTGGGATATGCTCTATCCACAAAAACAATTGATTTTTGGCTTGTCTTCGGAACAATTTCCCTCATCTCTTTTTTGATTTTATATCTTCATGGGAAAATTGTTTGAAAAAAAAGAAAAAAAAAGTGTCAAAGTCAAAGAGAATAGTTTTCGATACTTTCTCGTTTTATTTTGGAGTTGTCGTTGATGATTCTCGCGAAATGGTTGGTGTAATAATTCTCCATTCCTCCCATGCGGTCTTCATATCAAATATCAATCATATCATCATGTCATGCCTATCATATCACCATTACACTCCAACCTCTACACTTCACACTTCACACCTCACACCTCACACCTCACACCTCACACCTTACATCTCGCACCTGATAAAGCACAAACCGCAGAGCAATACAGTGTAATGCCGGGCCCTTACAGTGAATTGGTCAAACGGAACGTTTCATGGAAGAAGTTCCCGAGTGCGACGTTCAAAATCAAATCATCAATACAACCCTCCATTCTGCAATATTCTACCATTCATCCTCTCAATCAAAAAATTGAGATTCAAAAAGAGGCGCACAAAGTAGCCTAACCCCAAAAACGTTATACTTCCCACTCCCTATCATATCATTCAATCTGAATTTTGCCAGAATTCCCCTCCCTCTTCCCCCCCTCCCTCCAAAAGCTTCATTAATCACGCCTTTACAGTACAATTCACTCTCTATCCGATTGGCACTGTCTTTGCAATCTTCCTTTTCGTTCTCATCTCTGGTTGGCCTCGTTTATGTTTTCTTATCCATAAAGATTGCAATAACCTATCTCAATCTTATTACCTTAAATATTTCGGGAATTTTCTAACCATCTTACCCAATAGTCCTTACACCTCAAAAATTAACACTCGATCACTTCATGTGCTCTCAATCTGGTAATATCCAAGACCTAACCGCCTATTCAGGGCATTCGTCTTCGTGTATTGTCGGATCCGAACCAGAGCCTGACAGCTCTTCAAGACAGGAATTTGTTCACCCTCCGTCGTTACCCTCTGATATGGGGATGCGATACATGACAATTCCAGCGACAGATGATGTACGGTAAGTTTACCCCCAAATTTCGTTGGTCATTTCTTTTCTCCCAATGTACCCCCTCGTCAACCCTGCATTTAGGCACATACACCACTCCTTGGGTTGTCTCTCATTATCGTTCATTTCAAAATCATGCATGTATCTACCGCTTGTGCGATCTACGCTAAAGCTGGTAATGTAATGAGCATGCCACGACTCACACTCCGTCATTGTTCTTATCCAGTTGTCACACAAATTAAGCCTCAGATCAAGCCAAACCGCCTGCACTTCCGCAATGGTTCGCATCACGCGAGTAGTCCCCGCTATTCTGTGCCACGGACGGCTGTGTTGGCTGTCATACATATGCAGTCCACCTGGGCATCATTACCGCCATGAAGAAATTTTAATCCATAGGCCGTGTCTCATCAGAACCTTATCTTCTTTTGTCTTACACTTGTTTAGACCCGTGGCTGATATGATAGCTCAGTTACACTTCCGATTCCGGTACCTCTCATAGCCCTGTGTTCTCGATAGAACCCACGATACCAAACTCAATCCCGTCCAACATCCCATTCCCCCCATACGCGCATGCCTATCAGTCAACACTGAACGGTCCCACGTACTCAGGTGGGAGCAACTCGTACTTTTCTCCGAGCTCGTCTTTATTTTCTATGCCCGATCTTAAACCCCGCTTGAACTCTATGTACGTACCTTCCACCCCCTTTTAAGTACTTCGATACACCACCATTTCTGTGCACAGATAATAATGATCTATCCGCACAGTCACTCCTCCCCTGGAATGGCACCACCCTCACGCTCACCAGCCTTACCACATCCACAATCACCAATAAGCACACGAGATTTATACGCAAGTGCAACACCACATTTACGAAGAACGGACGGGATTTCAAGATCTCCGTCAACCTCTGGAACTGTAAGAGGCGTACCGTTGTCACCATCCAACAGCGGATTCGCAAGTCCGGCGAATATGGAGGGTTCCCAACTTGGAGGGCCACTTACCCCTCCTCTAAATCCGACAGAAGTTATCCTCACTTTGCAGGCGGCTGACGGACAGATCATCACTCCAGAAATCTTTGGCAAAATTGATAAAGGGTTTTTCATGGCAGAAAACGATTGGACCTGCTATAGAAGAAACTACTTTTCACTGAGTTGCTCATTTACACTTCAACCTATCGTTCCGGGAGCAAATGTATACCTTTTGTTGTCTGGTGGAATGAGACCGCAGGTACAGCAGTTTGCGATGTCCATAGCTGCAGTGGTAGATTCGCGCGATGGAAAATCAATAGAATTGGTCCAGCACACTCCCAAACGAGACAAAGGACCACAAGATAAGCCGCCAAGAATCGCGGTGGCCCCAAGACCGCACACAACACATAACATGTATGGCGGCGACAACGGTATTGGTGGTGGGCCGCGCGGAATGTATGATGGGTCCTTCGGTCAGTCACCAAGCTCACCACCAAATGAAGCAACTTTCGAGCGCATCCAATTCAAGAATGCGACCGCTAATAACGGAAAACGGAGAGCTGCCCAACAATATTATCACCTACTTGTGGAACTTTTCGCAGATTTGGGTACCAACCACAATCATTCGGAACGCTGGGTAAAAATTGCTGTTCGTATGTCCGCACCAATGGTGGTGCGTGGTCGCTCACCCGGACATTACCAGAGCGAAAGACGCGGTAGTAATGCAAGTTCTGGACCTGGAGGCGCTGGAGGTGCCGGTGGTGGTTCATACACACCATCCGGATCATCTCGCACCCCTGGCGATGTTACCATGTCTGGAACTTCCTCCATGCTTCCCGGATCTAACAATTACGGTTCTTACGATGGTCGATCCCACCATTATCGCACTGGACCTCTTCAAATTCCTATGGAGCCTACTCTTTCTGCTGAAGAAGCCAAAAGTATTGAGGATGCTCCTTGCTATATGTACTACCCAACTCCGATATGGGAGGGCGCAGAGCCACGGAACCAATTGCCTAGTCTTCCAGAATATGTGCCAGGAAAGATCAAGCAAGAATACAATACTGGTGGCTACTCTTTACCAAGTATCAGTGGTGCACAAGACTCTTTGGGTAGACATTGTGGAAGGTGGGAAGGGGTCCCGGAATCGAAGGGATATTTTCCAACAATGGCACTGGCACAGGAACTCAATATCAGCTAGCCATTTCACACAGGGGACTAATCACAATTTAACACGCGATATAACACGTGTGCTATACTAGGATGTAGTACCCGTAAACCCCGTCTTATCTCTCTCCCTTCTCCACCCTGGTTCAATGTTAATTGTTTGCGCGTCGCATCTTATGGTTGCCCATTTCTTCAATTGTCAGCTGGAGTATAATGGATTGGCTCATCGCTTGCTTGCTTTCTTGCTTGCTTGATATATCTGCAGAGAACACCCTGATTATGGAATCGGTTGGCGCAAGGAATAGGAAAGGATTGAAGGCTAAAGGGTCATGTTAGCATATTTGATTGGGAAATTTCACTTGGGGGAATACTACAAAATCGAATGGGATCGGGTTCATATCATGTCGGTATGACACACATACAGGACGGATTCACATGGATCAGATGAATGGATGGAAAAAGCTTGCATCTAGGTTTGGTCTAGGATGGAATGGGAAAAAAATACATTGAATTTTGGTGGAGTTGGATTTGGTCTCGGCTGTTTTCTTTTGTGCGGATCTCGGGCATTTTAATGATGGATGAATTGAATGGATGGACGAACGGGCAACAAGGGAACTGGATTGCAATGGATTGGGATGGATGGGTACATGATCTCGCCAATCGCGGATCCTGGTGTTTCTTACATGTGTCGTTGATGGATTTCTCATCGTATTTCTTGTTATTTCCTTTTCTATTATTGGGCTAGATGTGAATGTATTTGAGAAGGTTTACTGCCCAATCGAATCTTTTGCATCAGGCTCAGATACAATAGTTCCTCTTTGCTTGCATCTGATTATTTCTTCTACCTTGACTGCGTGTTAGTTGATGTTGTTGCGTGGATGGACTTAGTGTTGACGAATGAATTTGAGTTGTGGGCTGTTGAGTGAGCGTTTCGTACTTTGAGTTGTATCTGTTGTTAATTTTTGAGTTTGGGGATGATATCGTTGAGAAGAGAAACGAAAATAAGAGGCCGAGAGATTATGGTAAATTGACCAAGGGTACCAACGGCTTGTGGGGATGATGACTGCCAGTGAGCAGATAGAAAAGCCAGAATAACAATAGCGAAGATTGGGAAGGATAAATGGAAAATTGTGTGTGGGGATTTAAAGAGTTGATAGTTTCGTTGAATTCTCGTTTTGCCTTGCCAGTCAGTTAGTCGATTAGTCAGTCAATGCAGGAGGCTTTTGTTGATATATATATATTTCATGATGATGACGACCATGATGGTGAAGCTGTGAGACTGTGAGACTGTGAAACAATACGATGCGATTGAGATACCGGGAGCTCTTTTATTTCCATGCATGGCGGACCATCGAGTGTATTTGTTGGAGGGGAAGCTAGGTAAGACGCAGCATATTTACTTCAACTGAGCTAATGTTCTATTCAAAGCTTCCGATATCCTTCCCTTCCCAATTTCTCTTTCTTTCCTTTTCCCCAAAACCAAAAGAACCAAAACTGAGATCCAGTGTAGCATATGATATAGTCTCGGTTACATATCACAGGTCTTGGTATAGGTCATACAAGTAGTTTGGGTAGTATCTGAGATTCAGTCCTTGTGTTGTTTGTGTAATTTTGCGGTCATCTTTGATCTCGCATTATTTCTTGCTCTTGGGTGCCTTTCATTGCTGCTCCTCTCTCGTTGCTGCTTCTTTTAATATCGCTTTTCTTGGCAGTGAGTAAGCAGAAAAGCATCAAGAATGAGCCGTGGAGGTAACAAGGTGGTGTAGAGCAAAGAGAGGCGAAATTCAGGAGCTTCGTGACACAGGTTTTTTTTTCAGTTATTGAAATATTTTTTCAACCCTGGTTTTTTTGGAAAGGTTCATCTTGCTTACTCAAAATCTGTGGTTTCTATCAGGGGTCTTGCTAACATCTGTGTAGGAAAATGAGTCTCCTTATTGATAATCATGTAGTGATTATGCAGCCACGTCATACCAGAATTATCAATGCACGATTTAGTTTCATCGATTCTGCTACCTATAGTGACTTCACCCTGTGTCGCGACGATAACAGTGCAAATCCCTTCCTAATACTCGCAAAGAGCAGCAGTCGCAGCTGGATACCTATGTCCTTGAACCGGGAAGCTAGCAAGAATCTCATTGATCTTATCGAGATCCGAGTCCGTCAATTCAACCTCCGTAGTATTCTCCTTGACCCGAGACTCAGATCTAGCTCCAAACACTGGAACAATGGGAGGATAGCCTGGCTTCTTGCTCTGCGATTTGATCCAACACAATGCCAGCTGTGAGGGTGTACAGCCCTTATCCAACGCCAAATTTCTTAACTCTTCCACCAGTTCTAAGTTCTTGTGAAAGTTTTCTGGCTGAAAACGGGGAAAGTGGCGATGAGGATCGCTCTCTGGCAGATCATCCAAACTCTTGAACTGACCTGTCAGCATGCCTGCTCCAAGTGGCGTATGAGCAACCATTACAATTCCCAATTCTCCACAAGCTTCTGCAACGCCGTTCTCAAAGACGTCCGTAGCCCATAAGCTTATCTCCGCCTCGAGCATGTCAGTTTTTGCCACTGCACTAGCTCGACGAATGGAATTGGCTGAGACTTCACTCAATTGAATTCCGCCGATCAAGCCCTTCTTGACGCAATCATCCAGAGCCTTAACAGTATCCTCAATCGGCGTAATCTTGTCTTGTCTAGCCATGCCGAAAAGATCAATATGTTTATGACCTCCTAAAATCTTATTCGAATTCTCGACATACTTGTACACAGCTTCTGGCGAACTATCCATCTTGAATGTCTTCCTATCTGCAAAGCCACTCTTGATACAGAGAACCACTTTCTCTGCGTCTTCAGGATACTCTGCGAAGTAGCGCGCGAGAAGATGCAGCGAGTTGTTTTCTGAAGAACCGTAGAAATCTGCGCCATTCCACACATTTACTCCGGCTGCAAGAGCAGCTTTCAGGACGGGAAATGCAACACTGTCGGGAGTCTGCTCGCCGCGCCAGGTCATTCCTGTAGGAGATCAGTGAGAGGTCTTCGACTTGCCAACAACGTTTTGGATGCATTTTCAAGTTGGAAGTGGGACTTACGCATGAGACCTAGGCCATTCTGAGATATTTCTTTTCCTGCGAGTATAGGCATCGTTTTCTGGAAGGTAGAATTTGCGTCGTGGTGAGTAGGATATAGAGTATAGAGAGTTCTTCACAGGAGAGGAGAAGATAATAGAAGGAAAATATAATAATAATAGTGAGAGTTTGAAACAGAGGATTTTGAAGTCGATTGTGAATAAGTAGTGAATCTCGGAGTTAAGAGGAAATCCTCGGACGTGCGGTTAAAAAGGGGAGGTACAAACGACGTGTGACGGTGACAGTGACTTGGATCGCATACAGCAATGTCTCTAATCTCTCGATTCAGATTTGACAATCAAAGCATGGTTTTACCTTTGCCTCAATTCGCAAAGCTTCCGTTGGCTTTTCAATATAAAAATTGTTTCGGCGAGAGGGGTTGGGTCATGGATGCGAATTGAGGTTCAACTTCGTGATATATCACATATAAATCAATCCATCTACCCACATACTGCCTAGTTAATATCAATCTACAGTTCGATTCTTTGATTCATGTATGAGTAATGTATTGCTATCGTGTAGGAGAAAATATAAAAAATATCGATCCAAGGTCTTGAATACTTTTGATTGATCCCTCAATGCGAACCAAGTTGTCACAAAACTTTCAGTGCTGTATTCAAATCTAGCTCTCTTTCCTCTCTGGTTCACATTCTCACACCTTCTTTGTTGAGAGAAGATTCTGCTCGGATTTACTCACCTATTCAATCCCCGATATCTCCGGTCAAATGTGGAGGTATGAGTAACGATCACTCTCATGACGTGGATTGGTGTGACAAAACTCTTGATTAGAAGTGTATTCGTAGGATGGGCTCAAATTTTGATTCACATTTCTAGGCAAAGTGTCAACCAAGATGAACATTCAGACTGAGACCACCCTTGAGACGGTAAGAATACCTAGGTAGCATCACGCAGATTTTACGTGATGCATGCTGCGATTGTACTTTGAACAATCAACAATGTATCCCTTCAACTTTGGGATCTTCTCATCGGAGATTTCTTTCGGCTTAGGACCGGTAATTCCATTCCTCGTATTTCAATCTGCTCTTCCACGTTGGTGTTCTGATATCAGTGAAAGTCCCAGGTACTCACAAGCTTTACATTCCCTTATGTAGCATGCGAGTCAACTCCCACATGTACTTCAAATCTCTGGAGATATTCCATATATTCGCAATACTTCCTAGAGGATGTGATGACCTTAGATGTATCACCAAACTATACTGGGACGCAAGAGGGTTACTTAGTAAGCAAGTGAAAGCCACCCTCCATCCACAGTCCTCTGGCATAACTCACCTGAGATGTGCAGGGAGAAACTGCCGCAAGTAGGGTAGATGAGATTATTCTTCTTCTTTTCCAGATAGTAGAATCAGATTCCAGTAGTATATATTACAATAAGGAAGCTTTTAGTATCAGTTATTCTAAGATTGCCTCGTACTACTCTGACAAATACCTGATTCGAACAAGTTTTCCCATTCACTGACATGTAAATATCGAATAGAATTTATACATGTCAGGTCCTCTTTTGACTTTCATGGTTTTCTATTTCAATTTTTATATGGTTTTGCCTAAGGTCGAGATTGCTGACATTCAACGATTTTGTAATGATCCTAGGGGTTGTGTTGAGCTGGGTCGAAGGAGAATGATTGGCATATAATCGGACTTGAATACTGTGCCAAATTACTCTATTCAGAAGCGAATTACTGTCAACAGTGGGCTTATGAATTAAGGTTAGCTTTGATTTTACATATCTAAGAAGCAACGTCGCAAGTCTCTTCGGTAAGCCATGAGAACCCCCC
>PQXK01000096.1:0-40630 GCA_004786245.1 Botrytis hyacinthi | reverse complement strand
CCCCCCCCCTCCGATTAAATTGCACAGCTCTTAAACTAGGAAGCTAATCCCTCATAACTACCTTTCTCATTTCCGGACCTGCCCTTTTCCCTCCCATCAAAATGCTTGAAAGATTTGATTGTATGAACAATTGAAACACTGTTCAACTGCAAGGAACACTGTAAGTGAAATAGGACAAATTCCAACTTTCTGTGTAGTTCCATCATACACAGGAATGAACCAAGCTCGAGTCAGCTCGATGACTCCTAACTGAGACCTCGATACAAACATATTGACTCGACAACGAAAATGAGAATTCATCATCAGGTAACGACAGCAAGGACATAGAATGACCGCGGCTATCTGCGGAGAATTCCCTGGTGTAACCGCACTCGAGATCTTAAGACAAGAGTCAGATAACGGCGTATTATTGATTTAGACAATCGATGAATTCAAGTAGTCTCCACGCAGATTCTACCTGCAAAGAGTTTGCTTTTCAAACAAAGTTACGACAGATCGGATACAATTTGCATTTTGGATAAGTTTGAATTAAGCCCTCCCTCGGCAGTCCTCGAGTTGAGAATTTTGACATTGAGACATCAAAGTATCAAAGTATCAATCTTATCACTTTCATAGATTCATCACCAAGCTCTTGCAAATTTTCCCACGACAGACCTAAAAGTATCTTTGCTGTTTATTCGCCTCAGAAGCCTAGTTTCCGTCAAGGCTAAAAAAGTGCATACAAGTGAGAGATATGGACGTCTTTTGTTGATCAATTGCTCAAAAAACTTCCAAAAGGGGTGATTGTTCTCTTGAAACTCGCCAGCTGTATCTTAGTAAACAGATGTAATCTACTGTCTAACATCCTTGAATCTATTGACATTCGAAGGACGGACATGGGACAAATCAGAGAAGGAGGAGGCGGTGGTGATCACTCAGCATCGAGTTCATCGTGAGTTGAATGGAGTAACACGAGCTGTCTTATTTATAGAATTCGAATCTGATATACTGCTTGCAGGTTCCCGTCCCATTTCTGCGTCGAATATTTCTGCTCACTTTACGATAATTGGTGAATTGTCAGGAATAACGATGCGAGGTTGGATTTGAGCACAGACCAAGCGCTAAACACTGCCATTTCATTCTAGCTTCTATTGCATAGCAAACACTTCATCTTGACGACCTTCTTCAATCACGCTTTTACCTCATCATCCAATAAGATACAGAATCTCTCCCCTTATTTGGTCGAGGGTTTATCAGATCCAAGAATTCCTGCCTGGTAGAAATTTGAGCTCAAGCACGAAATTACTTGTGGTCACGACACCTTCGGACCTAGAGTCCGAAATCCGGGATCTCAAGGCTAGGAAGTTTCAAATTCTTCATCATCTCATCCGAGTTAGCCAACGTTGTCTGCAACGGCAGTGCTCTGTCTTGCCTTATTTGATTGCATTGATATGAGCCTGATTTGTAGCAAATTCTATCCATGGCCTCCCCTTTAGTTCTGCAGAGGCTATTTGATCGGGACAGCTGCTTATGAACTCATTCATGCAGGGACAATGAATCAGGAGAATTCGAACAAGTCGTTTGGTATACAGCTACATACACTTTATATGTGGCTTCGGGGGTGTTCCGAGCTCGGGTGCCAGAAACGAGCAAGTTCTGCGCCGCTGACTACAAACAGTGCATACACGTGAGAGTAATCAGCTGATTATCGAGTGCAAGATCTTTGCCTGGTAAATGTTGAGTAATTGAGTACTAATTCTAGTAATCATTCGGTTGTCAAACTAGATGCATGCTCGTAAGTTCTTTCTGGTCGACTCTCGCGGCATAGAACTCGTACTCATTACACCGCCTTCAATGAGATAGCCCTCACAGAAATCTATAAAGACCTACGACTCGCACACTCTTTTTTTCAGAGACTGCAATAAATTCTATCAAAACACGTTCCCATCGCATCTCTTTAAAGTACCCTAGCTCAATATCTAATATTCTTTCCAGCAAGCCAAAGATGACAGTCCTTGGGCTCTCTCTCCTCCCAGCCAGCCTGGGTCAACTTTCGGATCTTTCTGTCTTTCCTCCAGGTGGATCTGGAACGATTCTAGTTACTTTGAACGGCCATGACGCTTCCACCGGTTGCCTTAATGGCCAAGGTCTATGGACTGTGAAAGACGCCTGCGCTAGCTTTGAAGGTGATGGTCAAGGTGGGCTCGGATCGGATCTAGGATATATCATCCTCGATTCTAGCTCGAGCATAGTCACAACGACTGGTACCTAGAGCACTGCATGGGTCGGAACACATGTTAATCAAGGCGTAAGTACTATATGACCACCATCATAGCATTGAATTATGATATTAAAATGTTCTCGCTTTGTAGAGAAATGCTGCTTGGCTCCAAGCACAAATCGGAACAACCTGAGCCGTACCTTGGGGAGAACCTTTATGGTACGCTAATGCACAACCCAATGATATATCAAATGTCGCGCTCAACGGCCATTCCATCACCGATTCTGTCCAGGCTACGTTGACCTTCAATTCTACTTTCGTTGCCTCTTAGGGCTTGAAGAAGATGGATGTTTTGCGGTGCGTGGGCAGTGAAACGAAGAGGGTGCAAAAAATATGATGGTGTATTTCAAGACTCTCGAAGATGGATATATTCTCATTTATAGGATAAATCATTATGTTAAGTAGCTTTATGAAGTGAATCCACGTTTCCTTCCTTATTTCTCTTATTTATAAATAAAGATGATGTGCATTTAAATCAATGAACTGCATCTTTGCTTCTGAAAGTACAGTAGTCAGAGAAGGTTGGGTCATGTTTTTGAGGGTTAGTAATCTTCACAAATCACAATCGCAACCCCTCAAATGCCGGGTATTTCCTGACTTCATAGGTTGGTCTGATGATTACCTACCTCGGGGTGTTTAAAATGAATTGATCACACTCTGTGGGAAGAAATCCCTCACTGAGAATACCAAGATTAGTAAATTCTTAAAGTGGGCAAGGTGATCATTTCTTTTCCGAATTTAAGAAAGCTACTGAAAAGCCAGCCGGAATCTCTTTTTGCACAAGCACTCAAAGAAATTGATAAGGATACCTTCTCTACAACGGCAGGGATGCAGCTATCGACTTGATCTTTCGACCAACGATTGGGTAGAGCTCTCCGATTGAAGTTTCGATGCAGTTTGAAGTTTTTTGATTGAATATCTCAATGGTCCTCATCACTATCGCATATGTAGAAGTGACAAATACAATGCTGGCCAAGAGATTAGATGGAGATCCTCGATGTTTGAATGAAGTCCAATATGTAGAATTCATTCGATATATAAATCTGTTAGTATGGTTCAACTTCATATCAAGCTTGTGATATGTGAAGCTCGAATATTTGATATTTATGAGGTAACCTGTTGGCTGGATATAAACGTGCTAGACCTAGGTATTGATGGAATTGAGGCGCGTATGCGGGCTTGGTTGATGTGGCTAGACATGTAGTGTCAGTCTGCCAGTCACGTTATCTTGATTTTCGTTTTTCTCAACCTCACATCAAATCATCGAATCAAGTGATCAGTCTAGTAATCGT
The DNA here is from genome assembly GCA_004786245.1 of Botrytis hyacinthi. Taxonomy (NCBI): domain Eukaryota; kingdom Fungi; phylum Ascomycota; class Leotiomycetes; order Helotiales; family Sclerotiniaceae; genus Botrytis; species Botrytis hyacinthi. The sequence continues at coordinate 37,078 of PQXK01000096.1, read as the reverse complement.
TCACATTTCTCGATCAACATCTTAAACATCTCGACAGTCGATTTAGTTGGCAAATGTGCAAATTTCCAGCTTTTTAATGGCATGCCGTTTTGTTTGTCTTCCCATAACGCTGACTTCACACAAGAAATACCTACACAGTGGGATGTTTGAATCACAATCCATTTGGCATAGTCACGTTACTGTTGAATTCTATGGGTATTGTGATAATTCTTTCTGTAATTTGTTGAATGTTCCTTTCGCTGAGGTAGTCTTAACCAGAGCATTCCCAATCGGTGAGGATTCTTGATAGATTAGTATCTTCCATGACCATTATGTTTACGACGATCATGAGCTGACGGCCATCAATCGACAACGAAAGTAGAAACAGCAATGAAAATGACGCTAACAATGATAATAGCACCTGCTGTATCTATTCTCATTTCCATCCCTTCACACCAAATCGCATCAAATCACCTGATCAGGATGGGATTGGAGCACAACCTAACAAAGTTGATAGTATCTCGAGGAAGGTAGGTAGGTATGTGCGTACCCAAGAACTTCATCGTCCCAGATTAAATGCGAAATGATATTTCTTTTTCCCATGGCTGTGATTTCCATTTCAATTAATTGGTAATTGTTGAGATGTTGAGGATGTGAAAAGCATCGTTTTCCTATATGTCTAGGTAGCCTCCTCCTAGCATATAATGATCAAATGGCAATTGCGAGAAGATGTGACTTCCTATTTAGATAATAACACATGATCATTGTCAACTAGTCGATGAGTTCGAACCATTCTCATTTCTCCTCGGCCATAATAGCGTAAGGATCGGCGATCGAGCTAACATTTTCACCATGTTCTCAATGTTTGTTCCTTCCATTTTCAATTGAGGAAAACGCCCATCAAGGTGAAGCTAGTGAGCCAGTCTGGGTATATAATCCCTCTCATTCCCATACCCTTCTTTGAAAAAATCGGCCACACGACAACAACAACAGCAGCAGCAGCACCAGTAGCAGCAATAACAACAACCTGCCGCCGCCGCCGCTACCTCTCCTCTCACCCCTTCTCCTCTTACCCCTTCTCCTCTCACCCCTTCTCCTCTCACCTTCTCCCCTTCTCCCCTTCCCCCCCCCTCAAATTTCTTTTCTTCGGCCACATGGCCAAGAACAAGCGTCGCGCCTCTGGGCACCCCCCCTCTTCTCGTTCTCCCTCGGGGACTTATTCTGGTGGTCCCGTTTCTTCCACCATTTCTTTGCAAGTCCCAGGGGGTGGTGTCCCCTGGGCATTCATCGCTTTTCTTTTGGCTTCGGCCTCTTTGTTGGCCTTCGGGCTTTATCTGGTCGTTTTGTCGGGCCGGATGGAGGTGGTGCTTAACACCTACCTTTTAAACAACTGGAAAGAGCTGGATTGCGGTGTTGGACCGGGAACTGTCGGGGCTCGGAAGCCCTCGGGTCTCCTCCAGAAGGAGGTGATCTGGGTGTAATTTCTCCTTTTCTTAAATTTCTGAATTCCCCTCTTTGATTCTTGATCATCTTTCATCCTTCGCTCACCTTTCATTTGTCTCTCTTCTGTTCTCTTATCTGCACTCTCCTATCACTACACCACTATTGTTGCACAAGTTTTTCCCCTACATTATCGCTCTGATCAATTCCCTACAATATCAACCTCCTGTTGCTGCCGTTGCATGTTATCATATCCACACCTTGCTGCTGTTTTTTGCTATGCTATCCATCACATCCGGTGCTATCACTATCGTTCCATTCTATCACTCAGTCTCATGTTGTCAACGTCTTCTTGTTGCTCTCATTCCTTGTTGTCGTTTCATCTATTCATTCCACCACATCATCTCTATTCATGCTACGTCAGACTACCAGGCTATTGTCAAAAATCAGTTGCTATTGAACAATCAAGTGTTGACATACATTCACGAGGTCTCATGCCTTCAAATCCCCTTATGTTCTCAAAGGTCTGAAGACATTCAAAGGCTGTCAGATTTTCAACGCCTCTTATGAGCTCAAAGTATTTGGGACATTTACACATTCACAATTGTTCAAGCCATTTCAATAATTCAAACCCTTTCAATAATTCAAAATATTTGAGATATTTACACAATTACAATCACTCAAATCCTTTCAACAATTCAAAATATTTAGGACATTCACAGAATCACAATCATTCAAATCCTTTCAACAACTCAAAACATTTGGGACATTCATAGAATTATAAGTATGCAGAGGTCGTCAGACATTCACAGCCCCGGATATTACCAAAGTGCTGGAGACAATAGATATATCACTGTCGCTCCTTCCTTTATCATACCTTCCTATTACTGTCAGTCTACATATGTGCTGGATCCACCATGAGGCCAGTTTGTACTGTTTGCTCACACTTGAATCGGGCTAGCACGGAACATGCTGTTTTCCTATATAAACCTCTTCCCCCTACCCTTAACTTCTCATCCTTTTCTATCATGGACGCTAACCTACCTCGACTAGGTTTCCGGCCTTTGGCAGTTCCTGGCTCCTCGCCTATTTCTTTCTCGCGGCTTCTTTCTCTCTCCGACGTACCAGTTTGAGTCAGTGGATCTCCGGCGTTACCGGTCTTTTGTCAATCTCCGCCACCGTAACGCTCCTATTCTACCAGCAAAACTCGGCCTCTATAGTCATGTTCATCTTTGCCGTTGTTTGTGTCGTCTGGCAGATTAATTGGTTCAATTCCAGACATTTTTCGAGAGTCGTAGCGTTCACCATAAGCCAAACTCGACTGTGGACCCTGGTTGCGCTCAGCGCTTTGTCGAGCTTAGTGACCATGCTTTTATACGCCGGTTTTCTTATTGTCATCTATAGTTTGAGGAATCTTTGGAACTCAACAAGCCCTTCATGCACCAAAGATCGGGATGTGTTTGCCTCGCGGTTTATGGCCATTGTTGTTCTTCTCTCGGTCGTGACATACTGGATTACACATGTTGTATCTTCTTTTGCGCAGACGTTCGGAGCCTTAGCCACGAAAAATCAAATACTCAATGTCCAACGAGGTTCTGGAGAATCAACTATGCGCAGAACACGACATCGAAAATCTCTCGGCATTTCTTACAATAGCGTTTGTCTTGGTGCAGGACTCGTTTCTTTTTCGGAGTTCATCAAGGACTTGTTAATGGGTCTGGGGCAGAATCTAACACTGTTGCCTGAAAGCTCTTCTCATTCTTCAACCGCTGGATTTCTATTAGGCCTCTTGGCGTATCTCGGACCATTTCACGCCACTCTTGATTCCAATATTTCCGAGTGGACCTTTTCGATGATTGCCCTTGACTCCACTACATACTGGCAGGCTAATAAATCTGGTGTTGCCTTAGTTTCAGCAGCTGGTTTGGACGTTCTCAAAGAGACAGGATTGTTCCAAATGATTACATACTTCCCCGTTGCGATTGGTGTGATCAGCGCTATCTCAACGTACCTATTTGTCACCCTCATGCCTCACCACCTCGTTGAAATCAATGACTTTCTAAAAACCGAAGTTCTGATAGCTTTGGCATACTTTGGGGGGTCACAGATTGCGAGAGCTGCGTTTGCTCCGTTTAAGGGAGCTATGTGTACCATTTTCATTATGATGGCAAAAAATCCAGCTGCTTTCCAAGAGCATCATGGACAGATTTGGACTCGCTTGGAGGAGCTTCACCCGGGTGTTGCCGAGGCGTTGTTGAAGTGAAAGAATGAAGATGTGTTTGTCGAGGTTTGAATGAGACTTTGATATACTGGATGGTGGTGATTACTTATGCTTGTTGGCTGGTTTAGCGATGGAGGTTTGATTGTTGAGGCTCAAGGGAAACAATGATATGCCGGATGGAGGTGGTTACTTTATGGTTGCTTAGTCAGAGAGATATGGGCGGATGGTCGCTTGGGATTGCAATGAACATTAGCTTAACGAGAACCAAGGACTGGGATTCGGACTGAGATTAATACTGGGGTTTGATGATGAGCTGTTGCCATGAATGAGAATACACTTTCTTGCCTTCGATACTTGGATTCCCTATAAGTGACTATGAAAAATATCTCAAGTACTGCCTTGTGTAAATCTTCAGGTTTGTGCCGGCCTAGGACTGAGTGGCCTCATTGATGAAATGAGATTGTGAGTCGACGGACTGAAGATAAGAACTTTATATTGACGATCGATTTAATGATTAGATACCTATATGAATCATGCTTTTGCCTTGCTAAAAATTGAAAAAACGTCCAAGTCAGATGTTCCCCCCTATTCGTAGGAGAAAAAAGAGGCGGAATCTGACCATTTTTATAATACCTTTACAATTCGATTACTTTTCCTGAATATTATATAAAATAAAGCTTTTAGATATTGTTTGAATGATAAAAAGCTGGTTTTTCTTTCAATTTAATTTAATGTATATAAATCGTTGATGATTGATTTTTAATTCGATTAATTCAGAAAATTTCAATAAAAATTTATGTAGTCAAATCCCGCCTGTCTTTTCCCCCCTATGACTACCCCCGCTTAAGAATGCACCGCCAAATGCACCTCAATTGATCTTTTCAACTTCAGTCGATTGTCTCCACCACCAATATAGATCTTATGCTTAAAGCAATCACACGTTCTGAGAGCCCTCAATCAGTTTAATCTACTAATCAGCTTTGTAATCGATTTATCAATTTAGTCAAGGTTGTGTACTGAATTGAGGTAATTGAAAGTGATCGGCCGGATCAACCTTGCTCCTAGCGTCAATACATTACTTAAGGTTACCTACCTACCTATGACCAATTAGCAGGCTGCACAATTTACTTATGATCCATCAGAATCAATTTTATGAACCTGTATCGGTTTTGATTAACTTTATTCTATTTAATTTGGTTTGATTGAAACTGATGCAATCAGCTTTACATCCATTGCATAATCAATCTAGCAATTGCATTTGCGGTAGCTCGGATTGCATATTGGAGGGGTCTTATGGTACAACCATCAGATATGACCACAATTCTCGATAATATTCACTGATCGCAACCGCCCCACAATAGCTTGAAGCTTCAAAATAATTTACACTTCGTACCTAGGTATATATATACCTTTCACTTCTCAGCTTTTGCAGTTTTATTTCTTCCCAACGACAACACGAACTTTACACAAGGCTTTTGTTATTTTCTTGTTTTGATAGCTAAACCATCTCAGACCAACCATGCTGCCTTCAATTAAAGCAGCATCTCTGCTCAGTCTCCCTTCATCGTTGCGACCACTCCTCCTGTCACGGCTTTACGCAACACACACTGGTTTAGGTACCACAAGTTCCTCATCGCAACCAAAAAGAAAGGCCGTTACTACCTTCAACGATGATGGCCGAGTTCCTTGGCGCGACTTATCGCGGCGGGAAAAGGTTGCCAGAACAACGCAACAAACGTTTAATCTTGGTACTGTCCTCGTCGGCACAGTATTGACGGTATGTAAATCGCAATATTTTCACATACTTCACCGCTGATATTCAATGTAGGGAGGCGTTATCTATCTTCTCTACACAGAAGTATTTGCGCCCGAGAGTAAAACCAACCAATTCAACAGGGCCGCCGATCAAGTCAAAAAGGACCCGCGATGTATAGAAATACTGGGCGATGGAAAGAAGATAAGAGCATATGGCGAGCCAACAGCAAGCAAATGGGCAAGAGCTGGGCCTATTGCGTATGTATCCTATACTACATTTGTGCCTGGATTGTACTAACTTTCATTAAGATCCAATATTTCGAAGGATCGTAAAGGGGTGGAACATCTGGTTATGCATTTCAACGTCGAGGGTCCACTCAATCAAGGTGTGGTGAACCTACACATGGTCAAGCGACCGTCTGAGAGTGAATTCGCATACAAGTACTTATTCTTGGACGTCAAAGGGCATCAAAGAATATACCTTGAGAACGCGAATTCAACAAATAATGGGCCGGGGAAAAGTAAATTCTTGGGGGTCACTTGGCGATGATATGGGTATCCGGTTTAGACTGGGACATTGAGAACATTGTTGGGCCGGGATGAGGTGGTGTTTAACATTTACCTTTTAAACAACTGGGAAAAGCTGGGTGGATTGTGAGGGGTCACTTGGCGAAGATTTGCATATCCATTTCAGACTGGGACATTCAAACGTTATTGGGCCGGAATGAGGTGGTGGTTAATACCAATTCTGAATTCCTTCAAATCTATATATGTTGGTCATCATCCATCTAGAGTTTCAAGCTTGTAATACCCTGTCATTACCTAATCTATGCTTGTAATCTGACCTCACACCGCTTTACCAAATTAAGCTTAGTGGATTTGAACCTTAATTGATGTGTGAACGCCATGGCAATCTGGCCATCCCGTCGACTACAACGATAATTTGAATCCGATCGCAAAAAGGGGTCTTTTATTTCTACATAACTCCAACGACTTCCCGTTAGAGATAATCACATCTACACATATTAGAAGGATATCAAACATGGCAGCTCTTGCTTCCAAAGCGCAATCCCAAAAGCTCTTCGAGAAGTTAAAGACAAAGCCAGCAAATAGGGTACGCAAGACAAACCTCCTCTGGACAAATGCAATCATGATGCATGTACTGATATGCTTTCGCGCAATAGATTTGTTTTGATTGTGGGGCAAAGAATCCAACATGGACGTCTGTGCCTTTTGGAATCTACCTCTGCCTTGATTGTTCATCGAATCATCGCAACTTGGGTGTTCACATCTCCTTCGTGCGATCGACAAACCTTGATCGTACGTATAGGGCACGACCGTGGAAAGGACCCGAGGGGCTAACATTGTGACCAGAATGGCAATGGGATCAACTTCGGGTTATGAAAGTTGGTGGTAACGAATCTGCCACGAAATACTTTCAATCAAATGGAGGTACTGCAGCACTCAATAGCAAGGACCCCAAAACTAAATACCAGTCGAACGCGGCCACGAAATATAAGGAAGAATTGAAAAGACGTGCTGCCAAGGATGCTGCAGAGTATGTCATTTTCTGCGGATGTTAGATGTCAATGCTGATTGATGTACAGATACCCCAACGAAGTCGTTATCACCGATGCGGCGACTGATGCCGCTGACGGAACTTCTACACCTGCCGGCGAACCCGATGATGACTTCTTTTCTTCCTGGGATAAGCCTTCGATCAAGCGACCAACACCCCCAATTTCTCGAACTGCCACACCACCCGTTGTTGGACGAACACCTTCCCCATTCCTCAATGCCGGTGCCAATGCCGCTGGTAACGGAATCGCAAGAGCAACATCACCACTAGGAAAAACAGAAGGGACAGCTGCAGCGCCTACGGCTAGCCGTATTACGTCATCTGCTGCGTTGCGGAAAAGCGCTACAACAGGGACCGGACCAAGAAAAGCAAATGTCCTCGGCGCCAAGAAAACCAAGCTGGGTGCAAAGAAGGTTACTGGCGATGTAATTGATTTTGATGCCGCCGAGCGTAAGGCAAAGGAAGAAGCCGAGAGAATTGAGAAATTGGGCTATGACCCTGAGGCCGAAGAAGCTGCGACAAAGAAGTCAACCGCCAAGGCAGCTGATCTTTCGAGCATTTCCGCACCAACACCTGTGAGCCCAAGTAGGGCAGGATACGGTTCTGGTCACAGCCGAGAACGGTCAAATGGTGAGGTTGAAAGACTCGGAATGGGAATGGGAAGACTTGGATTTGGACAGATTGGCGGCTCAAAACCTGCAGCTACTGCACAGAAGAAGATGGGCGGTTTTGGCTCAGTTGGGCCTATCAAGGCCACAAAAGAAGGTAAGAGATTACATTCAAAAGTCACTACCTCCTAAATCTCAAAGCTAATCTTTCTACAGATGATGATGAGAAATACGCTCGTCAAAAGTTCGGCAGCCAAAAAGGCATCTCGTCTGATGAGTTTTTCGGCAAGGGGTCATTTGATCCGAGCGCACAATCAGAAGCCAAAACTCGCCTACAAGGTTTCGAGGGTGCTACATCTATCTCATCCAACGCTTATTTCGGAAGACCTGAAGAAGAAGAGGGCGGAGAAGATTACGGCGATCTTGAGACCGCTGCAAAGGACTTTGTCAGAAAATTTGGTGTCACAGCTGGGGATGATTTGGATAACTTAACACAAGTCCTTGGGGAGGGTGCAAGCAAACTGCAAGGTGCCATCAGAAGCTATTTGAACGGCTAAATAAAGGTGATGGGTGATAGACAGGAGTTTGGCGTTTGTATGAGCAGTATGTGAAACTGTGATGGCAAGATTGAGAAGTGAGAACTGTGAAAAACAGACTCGAAGATCGCAGAGGGCGTAAAAGGCTTATTCTCGTAGCAATCGGTGAGGATAATTCATTTCTTCTCTTATGTACTACTTGGTCCTACAATTTAGATGACATTACTTCTGTGTAACTATTGAAGATTTCCGATACTAATTGGAATTGGATGAAGGTGTAATGATTAACTGTATTTTGAGTTATATCTCATATTTCTTCGTGATACAGTGGATTCCCTTTTTGCCGAATCTGGCCAATATTAGAAGACAAACAAAGTGGATTTAGTATTTTGGACTATTAGAATGTCTAACAATGAAAAAACAAACTCGCCAGTTCCCTCAGCTAAGCAAAGGAGCACAACTGGGGGAGCTACCTGAAAAGCACGCCGAAAGTTCGGATTCAAACGTTTTCGAAAAGTGCAGGAAGCGAAACAGTATTCTAGATGAAGTCGCTGGCATGGTCACGAGCTACCTATACGGTATCAAAGTCTAAATCATTGGCACGATTTGAAGGGAGAAGATTACTGCTTATTATAGTGTAGCATCTGTTGTGCCGGGTGTTTGCTACCAGTCTTATTTACCTATATCAATTGTTGTGCAGAGGCCGGAAGACGTACACACACACAGATTATCATTGGCGGCAGATGGTAACATTATTTGTGAAAATTGATTGGAAATTTAATATCAATGAGTGTGGAAATGCATCATCCTCACTGCAGCTCAAACCTCCGATTTTAAACGTTGCAAACACCCTCGTTGCCTAAATAGTATTAAGATATGATCACATCTATCGATGCAGCAATATCAAGAGAAATGCCAGGTTTTCCCATGGCACAGGCGGCAGACTTGTTCACCATGACTTTCATGTCATGTTCAATGCACCATATTTTCTACCCATCCACCACCTCTGCTAATACTTGACACAGTCGTTTTAGCACTACTAGTGGCCCATCTTCTACCCGTTACCGAACCTGTCTTTGTTATCTTTCCTGGAATTAGTCCTCTGATTCCAGTACGGCTTACGCCTGCCGCAATCGTACCGGTTCCGGTTCTTCTAGAAAGAGTGTTGCTAGCCACGCTAAGGTAGCCTCCGGGTCCTCCAGTTGTGATAGTAGAGATAGTAGGACCTGGTGGGTTCCAAAGACTTTGTCCTGGTGTGTACCATGTGCTACCGCTGATGATTAGGGGGACGGTGGGCGAATATGCGGCGATGGAGATGCCGATTGTTGAAAAGATGATGGTGGTTTCGATTCGTTCGATAATAGTGGTGGGGCAAGCGATGAACGTTGTATCGTCGGGGATGCTGATGTGTGGGGTATCAGTGCCAAGGGCAAAATGCGAATTGATGGTCTGGGGGGATTCAAAGGCGGGAAGTGGAGCGGGGGGAAGGAGAGAGGTAGAGGTAGGAGATGGTTGATCTGAAACTTTACGAATGGTAGAGGTACTTATTGGGGAGCTGAATGAGGAGCCGGTGGCTGTGGATTCGGCGATGGTCTTTGTCAGAATCAGTGAAAAGAGCAGGGTTGATGGACACCAGATGGCTTCCTTTGCACAGCTGTAGATGGTGTAAGTACTTGTAGAATTAACAGTGATAGTTGGAAGATCCTTTGAAACAGATGTGGAGTCATCATGCTCCTTGCTCTCGATGGGTACGATGATGGTATGGTGGGTAGTAGCTATCGGGAATGGCGCCCCACTTGTGATAGTAGAATCGGAGGAGCTAGGTATCTTGATCGCAGGGATAGGAGATGATTCGGTCTTATCACCATATGTTTGAACGGGGCGGGTATACGAGATGGAGCCACTGGTTGAATTTGCAGGAATTGCCATTGAAGTTCCTGAGCTCGCTCCGCTGGGTATACCTGTCGCTTCGGCCGAGACATCGGAACCATACAAACTCCCCCTCGTAATCGTAGAATTGCTCGAATTTGTGGAGAATGGTTCTGTTCTGCTTCTCGACTCTTCAACAGAGAAGTAAGATATTGTAAAATTAGTCAAGGGTGACGGGATAGTCGTGGAAGGAATCTTGTATGTACTCTTGCTCAACGTTGTCTCAAGTTCTGGTGTTGGAGTAATAGGATTGCTTGTTGTCGAAGATGCAAGACCATTCTGAGTTGTTGGAGTAGTACTGATAAAGCACGTTGAAGGTAACGGCGCAACGTACAGAGTTGATACCACAATAGGCCCAGCTGCCCATGTTAAAAAGTCGATTGCCTTGGCTGCTTCGGCATAGACAGCAACATCGATAATGAAATTCTCGGTAAAATTAAGGGTACACGGTTGGTCTGGCTGGTAAGTAATGCAAGCCTTATATAGAGGAGCATCAATGTATGCGCCTGCCTCGAATTTGAACCCGAAATTGAAGACTTCCACAGAGGTACCCGCCTTCAATTTGAATCTGAGAGCTACACTGAAGCATCCAGCTCCGGACTTGAATTTTGCCGGTATGGATTTCGCTTTAATTCCTTTCCTGTGTTCTGTTAGTTTTGACGAGAAATGTATTCATGGAGGTTTGATGGAATTGGTGTTACATACAGCTTCTCCTCTACAAGCTCTCCACTGAGTGGATTTAGGATGATGAAAGTATCATCTGGGAATTCTACTTCAAACCCGGCAATAACGTCCACCGGTGCAGTGACTGCAAGTATTAACTCTATCTCAAACATCAATCCAATCGAGTCTTTGTCATTAAGCTAAACCACATTAACATGTTAACAAGAAAGTTGTGAGCATAAATATATGGTTGTACTTACCTGCATACCAAGAAGACTTTCTGATGTGAATATAGGAACGGTGTAAGTTCCTGCTGCCGCGAAGGCAATATCTATCTCGAAATGTCCAGTGACCCCTTGGAAACCAAGTCTTAGGTTCAGATCAAGTGCGTCGACGATGATTTCCGTGGGGTTTGTCAAAAAATGTAGAATGTCTCCTAAGATGGAATCGTCCGTTTCCACTCCGGAGGTTGTAACGATTGCATTGCCGGTGGTGAAACATTCCACACAAGTCGCCTTGATATATCCTGTTACTTTTCCTCCCTCGCCAGGTGTGGCTTTTACAGCACTGACAAACTTGATATCAGCAGGAGCCTGTATCTCGAGACTCCATAACGGTAACTTACACCTGGAACATAACAGAGCTGGGTGGTAGATGAATGGCTAGGGGAAAAGATCCAAGATCTAATGCCAACCGTCTTTCTTCTAGGGAAGAGACCATTTCTAAATTGGCGCCTCGTACTTGAGACTTTGAGTAGTCATCTCCTTCGTCACATATCTTGTGTGGTACATTATCAGTAGGAACAGGAGAAGAAACGACAGGAAGAGCCAAGCTGAGCACTAAACTTGAGACAATCGTCCACTTCATGATGGCAAATGTGAGGCTCGAATCTAGTTCAAATGACGAAGGATGCTTGACGCTCAATGTCAGATTCTGGTGTAAAAACGAATGTAACTTGGAAGAACCATGTGTAACGATACAAGATATATGCAAAGTCGCAACAGGACAAGAAAGTATTATAAGGATGGTTAATCAATAGTGAACCATTTCTTTCAATGCCATGTATGAGTAGCTCGAGCATTTAAGCGAACATGAAGATACCCCGCATGGTAATTTCCTCCTTCTGAAATATTGAAATTGCAAGTAGTTCTTATAGTGCTTGATTTTAACATCCGGGAATTCACTCGTGTCAATATATGCGGGGTCGCTGCGGTTGATACTAGTGGATTATATGCAGGCCTCGAATGTGGGCTGGATACTGATTAATAAACGACCTCCCGTCAAAAATACATGGCAAATAAATTGTGGGTGTGGGTGTCGAGCTGCAGTTTGGAAAATTGAAACCCCAAGTTAAGTTGCACATGGTAGCAGTATCCTTGAATTTCGCAGAAAATGATGTTGCACTGAGCTACATCTAAAGAGCTAATTCATCTTCGCTATCTCCCTGCGGTGGTGCTAATATATCCTCGCTCCCCTGCCATTGAGGAGGCATCGGTGGTAACTCTTCATCTTCTTCCGCCCATCCATAATCCTCATCATCTTCACTATCCGGAATCTCGAACTCGGCTCTTTTACGTTTTTGAGTATGGGCAGCGACGGCGGGTGCGGGTCTAGGTAGTAAAGGAGATCCTTGATTGGGTGTAACGGGGGAGATACCCAATTTTCCAATGACAAAAGCAGCAAATATCCCTCTTCCCTCGGATAAAGTCGTACCGTTCACTTTAATGATTTGTGCAAACCGTACACCATCTACTTTATTTCCTTCATCATCGTCCCACCCCCAATCTCTAAATAAAGCCACTCGACACCCAAGGCCTTGTTCCCATGCAGTAGCTGAGATTGATGGTATCAAGGCTGCCCCGAGGCCGGATCGCATTTTGGTCACGCATTGGTTGAGGATTATTATGGCGATATTACGGGTGGTAGCAAGTTTTTGGAGAGCACTAATGAGGTATTGGAGAAGGGGAAATTTGCGCGAGGAGGGGTTGGGAACTATTAAGGTTAGTCTAGTGATAGAAGGCAACATGAGAAGATGAGATGGATGGAGCTGGTAGACATGTGATGATGCGAACATTTTTGGATTGTAACATACCTCCTGGCTTTTTAGGAGTCGGTGTAGAGTCAGCATTCCGGGGAAATGCACTGTCGATCAAAGTAGAAAATGAATCAATGATGATCAGGCTAGTATTCTCAGGGGGAAAGTTTTGTGTGGTGTGAGTAAGTAAGGCAAGAAGATGAGATAAAGTGGGCGTTGTGAAATGATTGAAGTTGCTTAGAAGGGTGTCGTCATTGAGAGGTTCTGAAGATGGAAGTTTTTGTAGAATTTGACTGAACCTAGGACCAGATATTGAATGTGACGCGTCTGGGAGTGTTAGTAGAGCACATTGTGGGGATTTCTGGTAGTAAAAGTGGCACACATGGTAGCGATTATAAATAATCTATTTCTGAAGTGAAAATCTAGCAAGGGAATTCGGCATGCAAGATGATAGACAAATAGCAAATACTTATAAGAGAAATATCAAATAGATGAAAGATGACTTACCTACCCAAACAACATGTTCACTCTGATGTAAAACCCTGGCTGCCAAATGCATGCTATCTGTCATTAGCATACATGATCATTTATGCGGACACTTGAGAGTGTGTTCCATTACCCCAGAGTGGTTTTGCCAACGCCGGGTGGACCATAAATTTCCGTCACTTTTCCTCTTGGAATACCTCCATGATTTTGATCCGCACTTGTGGATGCTTGCAACGGATCTTTACTTTGGAGTCCTAAATCCAAGTTCGCCAAACCGGTGGGAATGCAATGTGTTGGTGATGATTCTAAATCTTGCAGAGCTTGGGCGGCGGAAACGGTAGGCATACGATCTTCGAATGTGTCAGCCTATCACTTGCGTTGTGTTGTGGCGTCAGGAATTGTGATGAAATGAGTATTTACGTGGGGAAGACGACGAGAAATTTGATCTTCCAGGGCCATGTATGGATTGATAATCCATTGTTGCCGTTTGCTGTTGCATGGGAGTTGAATCCTGTGGGATGAGAGACGATGAGACCAAGTGGATATGGATATGGATATGGTTATGGTTATGGTTATGGTGATAATGATTCAGGGGAGAAGAAGTTATTCGCGGGCGTCTTTGATGTTGCATTGTCCTGTGGCTGGAGATTCAATTCAAATTGGTGGAGTTACCTGGCTCGCCTGGGAATGGTGTGTGGTGGGAAGGTGGTACGTGAACTGTGCTCCTAAGTTTAAAAACACGTGACAATCACATTCTAAAAATAAATGCCAGGCAATCAATTGAAAACTTACTGGTAGAACATGGCACGTACTGGGTAGATGCGAATCATGCGATGAATTTATGTGCATTGACGATCCACCACCACATATTATCATACCAATGTATTAGGTATTCCCATCCCCAGATCAAGGCTTGATCTTCACCTCATACTACGAGTACGGGGACGGGGTACATCTCTAGATCCAAAAGCTTAATTAGAGAACAATCTTGGACGTTCATCATCATCCATCATTGATCCGCTGGACGGAATTCTAGACATTCACATCTTTCTTCCCGGTCGCATGGATTATAGTCGCTCGCCAACAATATGCCTGTACCAACAAATCATGATCAGCAAGACCTAGTAGCCATCCCACAGCCCTTTCTCATAAATGACATGTAACCTCAATCACGTGCACATCTATATTTGATTCGATCTACGAGGTCCACTCATACCTGGATATTCTTTGCCATGGCCATGATTCATTCTTGAAAGCGACAAGGTACACAAGGAGTGAAATCAATCTCTTCCTTTATAAATGAGGATGATGAAGATAGGATGATGAAGATAGGATGATGAAGATAGGATGATGAAGATAGGATGATAAAGGTAGGGAGAGAGGTAGGTAGGAGTAAGTTACCATTCACCAAGGTCGTATCACTTGCCAATCCTACCTTCCTTCCTTCATCACCAATTCCTTCGAGAGGGTGGGTAAGCATCACATCGGCGCAAATATCAAATAATCATCTGGAGGCTATGCTGATGCTGATACTGATACTGATACTGATACGTATTCCAAGGTAAATAAGTAGTACTCGATGGCCTATTATTCAACCCATCCTGCCAATTTGTTCTGACTTTTCTTCATTTTTCTCATCCTTTCCCTTCCCTTTCCTTCCCTTCCCTTCCCTTCCTCTTCTTTTCTTTTCCCGAGGTCCTCACATCCTCATATCCTCCTCCAAATTTGCTTTGATTTTGTTTCGTTTCGTGCCATTCAATTCAGCCGATCTTCACTCATTTGGACCCCGACTAAACTTCCAGCCAATATCATCATCGTATCCAACATTCACTTCCAACACCATTCACCGATCGCTGTTCGCTTCGTATCAGATCATCTTAGTTTCAAAACATTTCCCACTTTTGATTGGCTACCACTTACCCCCAATTCACGCCAACAATTACCCTAGGTACCTAGCCTTTCGAAACAGCCGCCCCCCATATTCTTCACAAGACCCAATTGGGAAAGATCGGACGAGCCCCTCGATGATGCTTTATATTTTCCACTCGAATAATTCTTCATAAACTTATTAAATCTTTCTTTCCAATTTCCACACGATCGTTTTTGATATCATCTTTCAACAAATACATTCACTCCCCCATATTCTGTCCTTCTTTTGACTTTGGATGATTCATTATTTGGCATCGCATCATATCTTGGAAACTGGACACTAGCAAGAGTTTCTTCCAGACTAATCTATTCAGTACCCGTACTTAGCTACTTACTAAGTCGGAACACTTTTTGTTTCTTGATCTTTCGACAGCTTGATCTTAATCTTCACTTTTCTCTCTCTCTCTCTCTCTCTCTCTCTCTCTCTCTCTCTTTACTTCAGAATCAACAATATGTTTCCCAACTCTCTTTCAAGAAGCCTTCTCCTGGCATTTTCCGTTTCTCAATCCGTATCGGGTCTCAAACTCGATACCTCTGATCCAAGTACGTTTTCTTTTTCATCTTTGACTCTACAATACTTACAGCCCCTACTGACAATCGTGCGTGCAGCTTCAATCAAAAATGTAGCTGGCACCATTGCATATGGCCTCATGAAATATTATACCGGCAATGTTACCAACACACCAGATACCATTGCGGTACTGCCAGCTCCGTACTACTGGTGGGAAGCTGGTGCCATGTGGGGAACCATGCTCGATTACTATCACTATACTGGAGATGCTACCTACAATGATATTACCACACAAGCTTTGGCATCTCAAGCTGGCCCGCTCTTCGATTACATGATGCCGAACCACCAAAAGGATGAAGGAAATGACGACCAAGCTTTTTGGGGAATGTCTACCATGTCTGCTGCAGAAAAGAATTTCCCGGAGCCCTCCAACACGGGGGGATTTACGTGGGTAGAATTGACCGAGAATCTGTGGAATACCCAAGCTGCCCGCTGGGATACGTCTGCTTGTGGTGGTGGATTGAAATGGCAGATTTTCTCATTCAATAATGGATATACATACAAAAACTCGGTTTCTAATGGAGCCTTCTTTCAGCTTTCAGCACGTCTTGCACGCTATACCGGAAATCAAACATACGTCGAGTGGGCAGAAAAGGTTTATGATTGGACGACCAAGATTGGATTTATTGATTCGAATTTCAACACTTTCGACGGTGCCGATGAATCCAAAGCTTGTACCAATCCGAATAAAATTACCTGGAGTTACAACAATGCCCTTTTCCTGTACGGAGCCGCTGTCATGTACAACTACACCACCAGTTCCACTTGGCAAACACGAACCGAGGGTTTACTAAAAGCCTCTTCCAATTTCTTCACATCTGATAGTGTCATGTACGAACAAGCATGCGAAGAAGTAGCGACCTGCAACAATGATCAATTTTCCTTCAAGGCGTATCTCGCACGGTTCATGTGGGCAACTACTCAAATGGCGCCTTTTACAAAAGCCACTATCACGTCATATCTCACCAAATCAGCATCTGCAGCGGCTAGTATTTGCGTTGGTGATGCTAATGCTTGCGGTACAAAATGGTATACGGGATCGAATGATGCAATATCCGGCCCTGGACAACAGATGAGTGCTCTGGAAGTCATTCAAGGATTACTTGTCTCTTCCGCCGCGCCGCCAGTCGTCAAAGGCCAAGCATTTGTTCAATCAACTTCTTCTTCTTCTTCTTCTTCGCCAGCTTCTTCAGCCTCTTCAGCCTCTTCACCTTCTTCATCCGCCGTCATTAGCACTATCAGCAAATCCAGTGTTTCAAGTCACAGTAGTGTGAAGGTGACCACTAGTGCTACCAGCGCCGCAACCACTGATCCATCCACCGATGTAATCGTGACCGATACCATCCTGGAAAGTACCACAGTTCCATGCTCGACTAGTTCTTCTTCTACGGTATATTCTTCCCCCGAAGTTCCCTCTTTCACCGCACAGCCTTCTACACCTACTTCGGAAGAAGTAAAATCTTCCACTGCAGTCCCTTCGTCTACTTTGAAGTCATCTTCTACTATTTCTTCTTCTAAACCAAAGACTTCGACTTTTGCTGTTACAACCCCCGCGCCTGTTCTTGATACCACAACTACAGTCAGTATTCTCCACAGCACCACTGTATCTTGCAACACATCAGTATATGCCAACTCTACTGCTTGGTTTGCATCATCCTCATTTTTGTCCAGTCGTCTTACAATTGCTTCATTGGCCTCGGTTACTGTTACATCTGCTCTGCCTGCGTCTTCTAAATCTTCGACTGCCTTACTGATTGATACTACTACACAGCGAGCGCCTATCATTTCGGGAACCGGTTCAAGAGGAACCACGGGCTTATCAACAACAGCTTCAGCCTCGGCGGCCAAGGCTACAGTCACGGCGGCGGCTGGAAGAAATATGGACGTTTCGGAATCGGGTTTACTGGCCGGTGTGCTTGGCTTGGGGCTGCTATGGGCTCTTTAGGAGTAGCTTAGATGGTCAGAATGGTGACACGGTATGTAATATAGGATAGGGGAGTTGGGTGTACAAAGGGTTTATGATTGGATTGGAGCGGGAATTGTCAAAAGCTGTTTATACTTTTTTGATTGACAGGCTTATCTACTGCCAGATTGTCCAGTTGAGCTTGAGGCATTGATCTGATGGAGTTTTTGGTCAAAATCATACTGGTGTTTCTTTTGTAGCGAATACATACATGGATGAATAGATTGGAGAAGATAATGATGATTATAATCTGGGGTAGACTGAAAAAGCTTCTGAGAAGATTTGTATAAAAGATACCCTAGATCAATAGATATCAAAGATAGAAAGGGACTAATTTCATTTCAAACTACTTGTGATCTATGATGTGTGACATGTATTGACTTTTCTGCTTTCAATTTCGATTTACATCCTTCAAACCTCCACCCACGAATTGAAATTTACTCTATAATTCAACATTCATCGTATTAAGATCAAATATTTACATCTTAATCATAAGCGAGCTGATAATCATTCTAAGATTTCCTCATCTTCTTGAGACTCACACTATAGACCTTTATGAATATCCGTACGGGCCCCGATAAGTCTTCCGGAACAGAATAATCATTTCGGAAACTTATAGCTGATGCCATGTCCGCTTTCTTTTCTCTCCTACTGTACCATCCGAAGTGCTTTGAGGTTTGTCGCTATCTGAATGATAATGGAACATTCAAATGTGGAATTAGATCCCAGGTGCTAATTGCGGGTAGATGGTGTGATGCCACGACATCAAAAGAGGTCATATATGTACCAATAACTCAGTCAATTCAGATCATGAGAGTATCGATTCAGCTCTGCTTTTGGAACGATGAGAAAAGCAAAAACTTTGAGCTCGATTTGAGAGATCTCGATGTCTGTTTTGGAATGGGATGTTCAAAAGCTTGTTTATCTCAAGGAATCTCGCAAAGAAGATGTGCAATCTTTCACGAATGATCCGACGTGTTTCAAAGTCTGGGTTAAAGGTCAAAAATTCGGGAGGCTGTGCGTGTAGTTCATGGCCTTTCCTGAAGCGCAACTGAAGATCTTGGGGTGTAATCCGAAGTGTTTCGATGTCCAGTTGGAGTCGATCATTTAACAGTAGACGGAGAATAGCTTCTGAGAAGATTTTCATAAAATGTGCCCTAGGTCAATAGATACCAGACACAATGAAGCTATTTTTGTTTTGAAATACTCGTGATGTGTAATGTGTAATGTATATTGATTATGTGCCAATTGGGACCTACATTGTTTTGGAGCCCTTGTACCTGGGAGTAGGAGTGTGGATAGAAATGAAAATGCAACCCCATCTCCCCTCTTTCACGGCGTTTACATGTCCCGACCAATATTATACAAGCGCTCTTATACTCTCATATGTTACCATATTTCCCATCATACAACCACATGATTTAGCCCGCCAGTGGCCTAGTATAAGAGACCCTACACCATATACACAAGTTTCCCGTTGAAACCTCGATACGGTGATTTTGCAGCTAAGTTTTAAACCATTTTTTGGCTTTTAATTCAGCTTCGATGGAAGGAAGGATTGAAGAGCAAGACTCTTGATTTATCTTGCCATCAATGCCCATCCCTAGTATAAGTTAGGATCTCTGCCTATCATTTCCGGGGCCACTAGCTCACACTCAATATCTGCAATCCGGCTTAACGCAATCATCTCCCGCATCCCAGCAATGTGTAGGTCCAACGCCGAGGAGGAACAAATTCTCGTGAAAACACCCTGCCTTATCATGCCATCCTTGATCGATTTCTTTTTGCGTGATGCATGGGCGGGTTTCGGGATATTTGCATGGACGTGGTGTAACCTTGGGCTTTACCTTTGGTTTCTTTCTTTGCCAGGGCCAGGGTTTCTGAACCACGTTGACTACTCTGTAGGATTCTTTGGCCTCATCGCGTTTGGTCTTCGTGGGGGAGGGAGAGGATGAGAGTACGACGAATGGTGGGGGGATTTCGGGAGTGGTCATGTTGAATGGGACCAGATCTCCGTCGATAGTAGAGGTTTCTGGAATCACCACTGCGGTGTTCAGGTTGAAAAAGGTGACGAGAGCGAAGACACATTCTTTTGAAATCTTCATTTTGACAATGTATTCATGAAGATGTTTATGAATCGAGTTATGTAGACTTTTTGCGTTCCACTTATATGTCGAGGATTTTGTTTGTGAAGTGTGAAGTGAAGAAAAAAAATCTTTATGTAGTGAATAAAATGAGAAGAAAGGCACTAGGTGAGGAAAGATGGACTAATTTTTGCACTTCGTAATAAAATTTTCCCCTCTAGTCTTCTATCTCACGCACTCATCTTCGACCAGCGTGTCAGAAATGGACAAAAAACATACATCTGACATATCTGTCAACAAAATTTGCCAAATAGTGCCACGCGAGGTGAACTTCAAGAAGCAGATCATTGCACTAGACTCGCTTAAATTAATTAGGGGCACGTCAATGACAGACCGTTGAACTTGGACGCAAAGCTAATGAGAGTGACTGAAACTTCAGGCTCGGAAATTTCAGCGAGCAAGGTGTCATTATGTCAGATTTCAACTTCATACGCTATGATCGTCATTGATAGTTGATCTAAGATCAGATTGTGAGGTAGAAGTGATCTCATCTTTATCCTTCTAGTACTAGCTTGACATTGTTTCTTGGAACATGTTTTGATTGTCTCTCAAATCCATTCGCAGACTTTGCAGTCCTTACTTAACCATCGAATTTTATTTCCTTTTCTTCGGAGCATTATCTTCAATCCCCCCCTCCAGACCCTAAATTTAAGGTTACTGCAACTGAATTTTGAGCGATCGACTAAACATAATTGGACACTACCAACGAACGGCGTTGTGTAAGAAAGCTGTCAAGTCCTTTACTTGCTCCGCGCAAAACCCAAAAAGGAAAATCACAAAAATGAAACAGCCAAGAAGTAACCTGAGTAAAGGAACTCAGATCCTGTGATTGGACATACTATCATTCTTTATTGCTACAAAAATGTATCAAGCTTATTGTATCAACAAACAAGGAACTTGAATACTCAGAATACAGTCGAATATCAGAGAAAGTTATACTGAGCAATATTTTTTTTCAAAGACAACTTGCTTAGGGTTTAGAATGGATGCTGACAATTTTAACGAATTCGCAGTATGGACTCGCGAACAGAGGAAAGTAACAACCGAATGAGGTTGTATTCGAGTGGAGGAGAGGGCGTGAAAAAATAAACCTCAGGTCCGATTATAAATATGTCGGACACCATACTGGCCCATAGTTCCCATATAGAGAAATGCGTAGCCTAGATTAAAGAGGCCGCCGCGTACAGTAGTATGGATAGATATTTACTGGTTTAATTTCAGAGAGAAAGGGATGCTGATGGGTGGCGCGAAAGGATCCATCACAAAGCAAAGGAAAGGTGGCGGACAAAGAAGAAGAAAAAGGGCATATGAAATAAATGCATATACTGGGAGTTAGATCTGGAGACTCCCGAGAACTATACTGTATAACCTACTTTGTTTGGTTGTATTCTTGTCATATTCCATAAACATATTTGGGAAAATGTGGAATTTTAGGAGACAGATTCATGTGCCAGCACATGAGTGATACATACCCTTTAGGAACTCATACTCTCCGAGGATAATTCAGATACCTTGTCGTATATCCGTGATTTGTACGGCCTGGATGATAATATCACATTCGTAAGGAACAATATACCTCAACACTTAACTGATGTGCTGTTTCAAGTGATTTTACCTACGTGCGCGTTTCGCAATCAACATTCAGGTAGTATAAAGTCACAATATTATGCATATTGATGTAATTTACAAGAAGCAACCCAGGTGCGGGCTGTACACATTTACTTTGAAGCATGAGTGTCCAGATCCCCACCTTCCTTTCCAGTATAATTTTTACTTTGCTACACACTAAACAATTTTGGATTATCTTTTATTTTCAAAGCGTTTCCAGTCTTCAAGGTGCTGTACCCTTTTTATACACAAATCTGACCTAGATCGTTCGTGGCTGATGCTAAGGATGTCGCATGGAGCTCATATTTCTAAAAGAAATTAGATTTTTGGATCTAATATTATGTGAAGAAAATGCCGAATATACCTTGCTACATCCCTTGTGCTACATTATCCCCCGCGGTTGTAATCCGCCGATCCCTCCTATGCGTAAAATATTCTGGGGACGGATTTGGACCATAGTTCAAATAAGTATGTAAGAGGTAATCGAGACTGTCTGTCCTTAATCTCGACTCGAAGATACATGGCACTGAATATCTATGACATATCGGATAAACGAAATGAGCGGCAGATTTATCGGACATGATGTGAAAATTTGGAACCCTCCGCCCATCTCGCCTGTCTTCAAATTGCGGGTATCTATGCGTTTGGAGACTACCATGATTGTTCTCTGGTGGAGCCTGATTCGGTCGGTCTCCATCGCGTATTGAGATATAATGCTCCCTTACCGCCAGTGGCTTGGCAGCAAGGCCTCTTCCTGTGTGTGTAAATATTGGTATCACAACACAATGGTCGCGATATTTTTGAAGGATAATATATTTACGTTCTTTCGAGAATACGGGTCCAAAGACTGTGTCCGTTCGGTATCTATCATTTTGTTCCGGGATGGTTCTGGCAAAGTCGGGGTAGTGTTCTGCTGCACATATTACGTCCCCGTGATGGTAAGCATCTGCGAAATGCACCGATCCGTACCGTTCCATCCTTTTGTATGGCGCCGTTTGCATTATTGCTTCGTTATACAATGGGGGTGGTTTGCATTCGGGTTGTTTGTCTCCCGCGGCTTCATAAAGCTTCTTATCAAGCTTTGGCTTCTCTACTTCGTCTACTATAATGGTGCTAGGAACTGGGTCGTACCAAAATGGGCTATCTAGCATTGCTTTCCCATGTTCCCAAGGCTCATGAGGAAACCGAGGAAGCTCATGACCTTCATATGGAAGTTCCATCCTAGGATCAGGCGAAGGAACAAGCTGCCCAGAGGGTGGCCAAGGTGCTGTTGCGGTTACTCCAGGTTGGCCAGAGGGCGGTATTGATGAAACAGAACTTGCCCCCAATGGTACTCCTGGCTGGAATACGGGCGCTGTTCCTTTTAGCGGAGCCGGTTGACCTCGGCCCTGTGTCGGCATGATCACGGACGGGGTCAGGGCTCCAGCTGCAGGCCTATGTACTAATGACACATTACCCGAAACTGTTCCAGCATGGCCACCGCCTCGAGCTGGCTCATTACCTCTACCCTTTGGAAGAGCCACTGAACCTCTCACTCCCCCGCTAGTTGTACGAATTAGCCCACCGCCTCTCCCAGAGGCACTACGATTCAATCTTAACTCATTACCCCTCACAGAGCCACTGCGGCCCCAAGCTGATGGTGAGCCTCCCCGTCCACCACCGTCTCCCTGTGTGCCTCCTTGGTGAGCCATTCTTGGTTGTTTTAGTTTTTATTGCAAACTAGTATTATTAGGAATAGGCTTGACATAACTGCTATTCTGTGATAGAATATGATTTTGATAGAGCATGGCAGTGAACAAATCATAGGCCAGAATTCTTTGTCGCAACATTTCCGTTTTCGGCTTTCGGTACGGCGTAGATTGCCTTCAGTGAATAAAGACAATATGTATTGGCCTCAGAGACAGCCGTACGATCCAGGATTTTGATATAGCAAGTCAAAGGTTATTTACACTTAAGGATGTAGTTTCAACGAAGTTCTTGAAAACATTATAAACATATTACAACATTTTTAATAAGTTTTCCAATTTGTTAGACCAGCCCCGACTTAGAAAAGATTAGGTTGTACCCATTCAAAATTGTTCGACCTGCTTTCATCACAAAAAGAATGGTTCGGGTTATACAACCCGATCAAACTGTTTCGTGGTGGGGATCGTGGTTTCAAAGCTCCAAAGCACCACCGATCGCACCACGGGTCTCAACTAGTGATGACGTGGAGTTTCTGCGCAGACAAATTAGGAGTCTCGAACGGATTATCCGTGAAAGTATTCATTACACCACTCAGCGTGAAGATCCAGATATTTCAATAGCAAGGCAGACAATAGAACAGTTGAAACTGGAAATAAATGACGAAAGAGAGCGAACGGAGCGACTTAAGGTCGACCTCGGAGTCGAAAGAGAAACACATAAGGATACTAGGCAAATAATCGCCGAGCTAAGAAGTGAAGCCGCCGCTGAGAAGCAAAAAAGCGCTGGATTGAGAAATGAGAATAAGAACCTTCAACAAGAAATTGACGATCTCAGAAGAAAGGAACGGAGTGAAAAGAGAAGAAGTGCAAAGCATGATGACAATGACGACGAACGCGACAGTCCCAGTAAGTAGAATAGCCGTTCTCCCCTTCTAGCAAACCTTGGGCTAATAAATGTGGAATAGGGGCGAAATCTTCAACAGACTTGATTCATGTGAATCTTGAAGGTCGAGAATTACCAGCAATTGTGCTCACCGAAGAGTTGACAGAACGTTGGAACGATGTACTACAAAATCATTGGGAATACACTACATGGGTGAATAAGCTTGTGACTTTAAAGGAGAAAGATGAAGATCTACGGACGGAGATATGGCAGTCGGCTCTGGGCCCAGAAAAGGCCGCGACTCTTCTCGAAGAAAACCAGGCAATAGTAGATGCCATCATATCTCGGCGCGATGCACTTCTTGTGTCAATGCAAACTAACACAGAATATATATTCGAAGATATGCGCAAAGCTTTGAGGAAATATGACCTCTATCAAGAAGGAGACCTATTCTGGAGAAGAGTTACGGGTTCATTCGGTGAGACAGATACATGGCTGGATCCACCGATACTGGGCAAAGAGGAAGCATTGATTGTATTGAAAGACTGGAATAGAACATGGAGACAAGCGCATGAGGGGTACACTGAGAGTGAATGGGAAGAATGGGAAAGGGGACAGGAAGGGAGACAGGAAGGAGGAGAGGAAGAGGAAGAGGAAGATTACCTGGCTGGTTCTTTCACATAATCAACTGCGCATACATGTTTAACGCGACTCGTTTTACATAGAAGAGTGTTATCGGTGACATTTTAAGAGCCTGCAGTATATATGGATAGGATGGGGCGCTGTCATACCATAGAGAGGTCGAACCCAGATATTACATACGCACAAGAACAAGATTGCTAATGAATTGCATGCACTAAGATGTGGAACCAGTTCTCACGTGATTTGCTACAGGAAGTGGTGATTTACAGGCCCATCTCAGCCAGATTAAAGAAGTAGAATCAAGTCAAGAAAAGCATAGAATGGTAGGGGAGGCAGTTTTATTGATACGGGTGTCTCAGAATATCCAAAGACCCTTGCCATCAGAAGATTGACATGTTCATAGTAGTAAGGATATCCTCCCGTGAAAAAGCACCTGATTCCAGCTTCGAGTGGCGCTCATTAAGCACTGTCACCCTTTCAGATATCTACCTCATTCTCTAGCATTCAAATATATGTGCTATTGTACTGAGTAACCGTGAGAAGGGAAGTGTCTATTGATTTCACTGCGCCCATTATTTTCTACTGATCGGCATACATTAAGATTTCTTTATTGCATTCTTTCTACTTCTCTGGGTATCTCGCTGTAATACAATCATTATCTGAATGGTAATCTACGCCATTCTCCTGCTAAAACTTTGCATGTATCTGGCAATCCATTTCGCCTCTTCTTACTCTCACATCCCCATTAAACCGTGCAAGAAGATAAACGGATATTAAACCATGCCACATATCTGCAGATATCTGATCAAAATAGTTCGTCACAATCCCACCCATCTATCCACGTGCCCAAAAGAAGCTTCTGGGCCACAAAAAAAGAACATAATATCTACGCACCCCTTCTCGCAAATTCGCTGCTCTCACTCTGTCTCGACTTCTTTCCAAATCGACTCTTCTCATGGAATTCATGTCCCTTTTGTCTGCGACCAATGCAGAAAATGCCTACCCAAGCAATAGTCGCAACAGCAATAACAGCTGTAGCGGCCCATGTCAGGATGAGGTACTTCTGTCCTTTATATGCATACACTCCAATACCATTTCCAAATTTATTGATAATTTCTGCAGCTTTGTTTTGGAGAACAGTGACGATGACTGAGGATATAGTAAGAGCCAGGAGGGCCAGGGATGCTAATCCCCAGTTCAGGAAGGAGAAGAGACGACCTGTTATAAAGATGGCGGCGAGCGAAGTTAATGTTGCTAGACCAGCGGCTGCAACGCCGATGCAGTAGAATACGAAGGTAGCGTTCATAGCCGTGGAGAGTGTGTCGAGACCATCTTGAATAGCAGAGGGCCAGCCTATGTCGCTAAGATTCAGATGAAGGGGGCCGATAGATAATTGTTCGGAGATTATGGAACTAATTTCGAAGTGATCTGTGAGAAGATATGAGCAATCTGAGTGACAAAAGGATTTGGAAAGCAATGTTACTTACACATAGCCGTTTGATTTGTGCAAGAGCTCACGTTAAATCCTGCCCCCTTGGAAGTTGCATTTGGCGTATAATGTCCCTGGCACATGTCCATCAAATGAAGTGAGTACCATTCTTCGATACCCAAAGTTTCCGCAAGCTTATCTGCAATGTCGTTTTCAAGATCGCCGAGTGCGTTTGCAATGGCATCGCCAATTCCAGGTTCACGGGGTATCAAGCTGCTAAGACTACTAACGATTCCTCCTGGGGATAGAGAGGTGGGTGTGGAACCAGAACCACTGGTTGTTGTGGGTATGAGGTCTTGTCCAATTCCGGAGGTATTGAGCTGGAGAGTATGTAATTAGAGCGGTCTCTTTGGAATTGGGGACTTATGAACATACTGTCACAATGTGGTAGTCCTCCATGAAACCAGGCTTATTGCCTGCGAAAAGACACAACATGCCGAGTACGAATGTCACGATGGAACAAGCTAACGGAATGGCAGCTAGTGGCTGCATCTTGGAAAGTGATTGATTGGAATATTTGATGTGTGATAATTTTTGGTGGATGATACTCAGGTGGTGTGTAGATATGGAATGAACAAGTACTTATCTGCTCTTTAGGAGATCAACAATTGAAAGGAACAGGAAATTATGAGCAATTCAATCATCAGCCATTCAACGATTGTTTGAATAACGACACATGAATCATTCATATAAGAAATTAATTGACCATGGCATGACACGAAACACAACTCTCCTTCTCCTCTTACCTTATCAAATTCACCCCAAGCACCCAAGAAATCAATTCGCAGAGCGGATAAAGAAAACCAGGAACAGATCTTGAGATCCTGATTTTACCTTTGTTGTCCTCCATTCCGTATGTCCAAGACTTCCAATCCTGAAAACGGTATCAAAGTATTCATCCCAGCAAATCTGGTTGGCAATCTGAAGGTTGAAGCTATATTCAAATACGTCATGGGTATAAATGAAATTTGAGTTGTGCCTATGGTCGGTGTCGGTCCAGAAAAGAATACCTGAAGTACGCACCCGACACCATACAACTTGATACAAGAAAATAAAGGTTTACTGCCCCTGCCCCCTGTCCCCAGCCAGTGTTGACCACGCCAATTGATAAAGCTCATGAACCAATCAAATAGCTTACCTAATGTACACGTTGATAAAACATCGGGGATTAATCCCTTGGGTGATTACCTAAAATTCATTCCCAGCCATTCAAGCTTCATTCTTCGACCACTTGTGCAACCTTACGCAGTACGATATATAAAGAAGTCAGGCATTATTGACTGCAGAGCACCTGCAATGACGACCCTGAAAAATAAGCAGGTTTTATTCTGAAATTATTTTGGAGCAATGGGCCACCTAAGAACCTATGCTTTCACTTTTCGCTTCAAGATAACAAACATACATTATTTGGCATTTGGCATTCTCGATAAGCGCCTCTGTACTATTGTTGCGATCCAATTAATGCAGACCACAGAGAGCAGGGAATCAAGACACAAAACCAATGAGCGCCCAAACGCTCTCTACCATGCTTCCCACATTTGTGCACCCATTGAAATCAAGCGATTGAATAATTCTTCCCGTAATGCGATGGCGGTAAGTTGTTTTCGGTCCCCAGCTTTGTCGATGACAAGAAGTCCATCCGCAATTTCTCGCGATGTAGCCCATCCTACTACAAGCTTGCTTTTCCAGCCTAGCCCACCAACCTTCTTTATCTCCTGTTGTTGCTGTGTCAGCTTATATCTTTCAACATGTACAGGCATATTGATGGAACTTACCATAATGTCAGCTATCGCTATAGAGAAGACAGGATCAACGTCCTCTTCCTCCGTCGTCCAGCTCAATGCCGGGGTTGTTGCGGTGGCTGTGATATATGCATGTCCTTTTCGACCCTTGTATCGAGAGGGAAAGCGTATAGGGCCCGCCGGATCGTCCGTCCCATCCTTTAAAACACCAAGACGATTTTTCGCGTGTTCTGCTCCAGCCGCAGCTTTCAATCTATCTGTTCCCAGGGCAGTCTCGACACCACCTTTAGTAACACTTTTGAAGGCCGCCAACAGACGGTGGCCTTTCTTCTTGGGTTTTGACTGATCTACACTGGTTGTGGTCGTATGCATTTCGGGATTGATGGCATCAGCCATTTCTGCCTCGGATACACCTTCTGAGGAAATTAGTATGTTTCTTTTTATGGAGTGTCGTCTACTTACCAAGGTGATCGAGATCCTCTCCTGCTGTAGCATGCGCGACGTCAGGTGGCGGTAGAGACGAGGATGGAGGTGGTGGAATTGGAGCTTTATTCGCTTCACCAATTCGCAATAATGTGATTGTAAGTTGAGCATTTGTTGGGACACCTTTCAGTAAAGTGTTTCTAATTTCCAATAATTTCTGCCAATTCGGGAATTCGTGATTCAAGAATGAAAGCCCTCTCCAAATCAATGGATTTCCAAAAAATCCGAACCCGATGAAAAGCCCATTCAGTTTCATGAACACATAGGTACTAGTAAACATGGAGATGAGGAACAAAGGTGCAAGACAGCCAGCGAGCTTAAGTCGAGGTTTGTCACGAGGGAATGGTGCTGTTGGAGACAATGCATTTGCAAATCTCTCCCATCCATCAGATATGTCAGCAATGGCATGCATGACAGGTCGGGTTTTTGACCACATTGCTGCCGACATTGGCTCCTTTGTTTTATCATGTAGGCTATTTGTTTGATCCCCTGCACTGCTTCCCTTTGCATCTGCGGCATGGACTGCAAGGTTTGTTAGGTCTGGTGTTGCATCTTCGAGAGCACTGGGCGCCGACTCGTCACCCGATGGATCTCCCTGGGGGTGTTTCCCTGCTGTACTACTAATGGCAATGGAGGTAAAGCTGTTCACAAAGTTGCTAGCTTCTTTTTCAACTGCCTCTCCTCGATACTTTTCGGGCGCTCCAGTCAAGCTAGTGTAGTTACCCAGCACGCCTGCGGTCGGCTTCTTAATTCCTCCTGTTGAGCTGTCAATAAGTGCGGGTGGTGCTGGAGGAAAGCAGTATTCTCTTGCTGGCGGCCATGCTATAAGCACGATCAAAAAGCCAACAATCGTTGGCACTAGGAAGTCTATCAGCCAAGCCAGGAAGTAGACTGATGCAAAAGCAATTGTTCGATCTCTTTCCCTCCATGACCTTAACCTCGCAATATGTTTCCAAAAGGTCACAAGCCCGACTATCACTGTCATATACAGCCGCTCTACATTTGCCCTCAACTTATCTGGTGAGAACTCCTCTTCATCCGCAATATTTAAGTCCAGGCCTCCAAGTGGTGGCTCTGGCAACGATTTGACATGATACATCTGCTTGTTAAATCGCCGAACTAAAGTCCATAACTCTTCGTTTGGTAGACCTCCGACCAGAGGAGTAGGAACATCGTCAGGATGATCATTCCAGCCCAAATCTCGCACTTCAACATTTCCATGATCTAGTTGTGCTGCACCTTTCTCTTCGTGATCTGCGACTGCCAGAGCATGGCTATCAGTAGGTATGTCTTCTTCGTGAGCTTCGACTCTTATAGGCAGATTGTGAATTGATTGCGCGCGTCCACGATAGGGATCTGTTGGTACCGCATGGGGGTCGTTGAGACTCGGAATATCGTGAGAATAATGTGTGTCCATGATTCTGGATCGAACTAACAGATGAGGAAGGTCGTATCAATGTGGCCAAAGGCTAAGTAAAAGCAGTATTGGAATCGAATGGAATGAGGATATTGTCAAGTGTTGGAATGGAAAGAACATTGAGAAGTTGAAGAATTCGATATTATGTATCATGGGAAAGGATAAGATAGCTTGGCTTCGTATGGCATCCCCATATATCTTATCAATATTGTCAAAAAGAAGGATAGGAATGTTGATTTGATCAATCACAATTCAGATTGCTACCTACCCACCTAGGTAGTCTTGAACATCTCCCGTGTATGACGTATTTGTGTATACGCTATTCAAGCAATGAGGCGCCGTTTCTTTGTGCATCCATCTTGACATCTTGACGACTGACAAACGAATACTTGGAAATCTCGGTTTCGTGGTACGAAACAAAGCTTCGACGGCGGATAGTGAAATTTCGAAATAGAATTGACCTGGTGAGGAGCGATCGCTATGGATGCAATCGTCTTCTCCAATCTCCAGGATGTCCATATGGATATTCATCCAACAGGTTTCTGCCAAGAGTCTGTGCACAGCTTCATGAGCCACAATCAAAATAAACTATTCCAGCCACGCACGTGCCATGGTTCTTTCAGATGCCCGTTGCATTATACACTAGATACCTAGGTAGGTAAAGTATATTACAACATTCATATCGATGTCAAACTGTGCCTGGGCACACCTATCAGAACACTTATCTAATAAATTCACTTTCATTACTTTGATTCTCCATTGATTTGTAAGCATATATACAAAAGATGAGTCAATTTTTTCTTGTAGTCATTCCACTATTCTTCAATTTGTTCCTCGCCCCAGCTCTGTCGTCACTTGCAAGCATCACAATGCATCATCTCGAAAGCGGTTTAGTCGCCTGCAGCACCCATACGTGGGCGGCTGACAAGTATGATCTTTCAATAACTGTCAAAGACGTTTGCGTGAGGTGAAGCCTATACCTAGCAAGGAATGCCGTACAATAATCGCTTTTCTTGCAGGCTTTATCGCAAGTCCAACACAGTTGACATCCTTCTAATGATTGCGGGGTCGTACCTGGCAAGGTCGTCGAATTTATGGACAACTTTATCGCCAAAGATAACGCCAAACACTTTGTGCGAGCGCTATACGACTATGAGGCCGACGACCGAACAAGTCTTAGTTTTCACGAGGGGGATATAATACAAGTGATCACACAATTAGAAAGTGGTTGGTGGGATGGAGTCATAAGTGGTGTGAGGGGATGGTTCCCCAGTAATTACTGCCAGTTTGTATCGGGACAATCCCAAGCTTCCATCGAGAATGGAGAGACAATGGACGAATCCTCCGCTACATCTTTATCTGTGAGAGATAGTGGGATACCCAATGTTACCGCACGGAAAAATGGCATGACAAAGACCGATGAAGATGAAACTCAAGTGATGAAGGAGAAATTCCCGGAACTTTGGCGGCTTTTTGGGGTCAAACATCGCAAATCAACGCTTAGTAATAGTGTTGGGGAACAATTGAAGCCATCAAATGCCTGGCTGCAGCCTGTAGAGAACACCCCGGATTGCGAAGTCCAACTTGCATCAAAAACGGACGTGGCTCCAAGAAAGTCAAAAAAATCACAGAAAGTATTGGACAACCGTCAAAACCCAAAAGTCATGGTAACACAAGCCGAAGAACAAGATAATAGTGAAAGCATTTCTGGAAGGGGCGCACTAGATCCAAATAAGACGGTGCCTAATACCAAGAGGTTTCCTGTACGGAATGAAATATTGTGGAAGACGTATAAACGCCCCTATCGTCACTTAGACGACGTCCTGGCAGCGAAACCCGACATACCATCAGGTGCTTCTATACTTGGCTTGCTTCATTTGGCGGAGTACTCGATCAAGCAAGCAGATACGTTTCTCGATAATTTAGAACGGCCAGATCTAGCTCTGGAGAAGTGGGTCACAGTGGATATTACAATAAACAGTACTATACCCAATAGCGATGGCTACAACTCACTCAGGAGCGATCCCGGGCTTCTTACCAGGTATAATATGTTGAAAAGGTGGCTCATAAACAAAGACTCAACATTTGAAGAAGCCAGAAACGTTATCAGGGGCGACAATTGCAAGAATGGCGTTCAATCCTTGCTAGCACAACCAGTGAGCTGTGCAGATGGAGATAACAAAGCAGTCCCAATCAATAGTGAAGAAGAAAGATGGCAAAAACAAGACGACACCAAATTGGATAAAGATGCAGCTGCAGCTTCAGCATTGCACGATGCTGATGTTTGTGAAAATTCAGGCGAAAACAATATTTCTACAGTGCATAGTCAGTCTTCTTCCTTCAAATTCTCGGATGATTTTACAATTTCCTACCCATGCCATATTCGAACATGTCCAGAGCATCAAAGTGGCTTCCCTTCTCAGCAAATACTCATGCAACACTATGTCCATTCCCACGGTGAAGCTTATCATCTTTGCGACTATCCCTCATGTCAATCACAAATAGGCACTGCTAGTGCATTAGGGTCCAAGTTCCGTTTCCTTCGTTCAGATTTTCGTGCGTCAAAGATAGATTACAGAACCCACCTCCGAGACTTCCACAAAGAAGACATCGGATTATCTTCAAAGTTGTCGGTGGAAGAAATAGAGGGCCTAAGTACATGTAGGTTCGAGGCAGAATGGTGGAGATGCCAAGGTTGCTTGAGAAAGGTAGTCGTGGGGAGCGAAGGGTATAGTTGCAAATCTTGCAAAACTATCTGCGAATCAGCAAGAATTTTGGCGAGAAAGACGAGATTTGGGTTTGGCGGCTTGATTGGTAGTGAAAGAGCGATTTCTAGTCCAAATGGAGCTATACTCCGTCAAGCTTCCTATCCTTCGGGCGATTTGGATGTCTCAGATGAGCCGAAAACTGTCGTTTGTGGAGAGACTCGGGGTTCCGAGGATTCTGCAATCCCGTCTTTTTCTGATCCACCGCCTACTCTATCGCCTGCAATAAAACTCCCGATACCCAAACTTGAAATGGCACGACGAGGAATATCGACCGAAAATATCGCAACAGGGCGAAGCATTTTTGCTACAGAAGCTGTATCTGAAAAGGATAAAGGCAGCTTATATGATTTGACAGTCTGCCCGTCGCCCAGGATCCCTCATCAAGATGACATCATTGAATATACTCACGAAAAATATGCCAGCAATAAAGTAGTTCCATTCATTACAATCAAACAATTGGGACATGGATCTCTTGGAATCGTTGATGCAGTTCGTTTCAATGACAGAGATCATGATGGTTTAATTGCTCGAAAAATCATTCGTCTCCCCAACTTCTCGCGAAAAAGGCTATTGCCTCTGATCCAACAAGAGGTGGCAGTTCTTCGGAGTCTGTCTCACTACCATATCGTCAAGGTTATCAGCACTTATGAGACAATCAAAGCTCCTCGGCAATTTGGAATTCTCATATCTCCAGCTGGTGACGAAGATCTAGGTCATTTTCTTGAACGAGTTAGTGACAGTGATTTTCCAGAAGAAGATATGAAGCTGCTTAGTGGCTGGCAATGTTGCCTTGCTTCTGCAGTATCATACATTCACTCTCAGAATATCAGACACAAGGATATCAAGCCAAATAATATAATCTGCAAGGGCGATCAAGTCTACTTGACTGATTTCGGATCCGCCCACCAGTTCAGTGCAGGTGTCACAAGTTCGACGGAAGGGCCTTTAGTAGGCATCACCAAAATGTACAGTGCGCCCGAAGTAATCTCAGATGATCGAAGGGGCCGACCTGCTGATATTTACTCCCTGGGGTGCGTTTTTGCAGAAATGGCTACTGTGGCTGATGGCGAACGCATCGAGGACTTTCATGAATACAGAAGTCAGCCAATACCAGATGAGCCTGGTAGAATGACCTACGTTTATTATGCGACTTCACATATGATAGGCCCATGGTTTAAAGAGTTGGGAGATTCATGGATGGCCTCACTCCTTCAAAATATGCTGGCTTTTGATAAAAAATGTCGCCCGACAGCTGACGTTCTTGTTGAAAATCTATTGCAGCATCATGGGTCCTCTAGTTGCTTGTGTCAAGTATAGTCTTTCTCGATATCTCGAGCATAAGGGCGTGATATCCTAGCTCCCAGGGATATGGTTCTCGGGAGCTTGTTGATCGGTACCTTCGTCATAAACACCTTTTTGAGAATCTGTTCCCCAGTCGGGATTCGAATCAAAGCCTCAGGAGAAAGCAGGCTACGTTAATTAGAAAAATATATTCTGTTTGCAATGTTAGATTCAATGTGCTGGAAGATACAGTCATTCTCTTCATGAGAGATCGTATGACTCAACCAGGACATGAACCAACGATGATTTTCGCGGGTTCAACTGTTATCCAAGTCGTTTACATCCGCAAAAACACCTCATATCGCTCGCAATAGCTTCATCAACAGATCCCGACCCTTCAATGCTATCCAAAATTTCATATCATTTATATTACCATTCATTTCAAGACTCTTGAAATTGACGTGCCACAAACACTATTCCGGGATCTTGAGAGGGTTGATGATACAAAGGCCATCTCCTCCGCTAAGGGCTGGACTAAACGCATAGAACAACGGAGATAATGTGCTTGATGTGCAGTAGTTTGGCATGTCTGCGGTGATCGCCACAAACTTAATATCATATATCAGACATTAACGATTAACACGGGATGTCTTCACCGGTGGTTCGTAGATCAACTGATATCAAAGGAGCGATGTCTGATAATCAGATTAGAATGTCTTATTTGTTGGATCACAAATACCCTTTCGTGAACTCGATTGGTTCTGAAGCACCAGGTTGCTTCAAAAGATGCGTTCATGTTCTTTACCCTACCAATCCAGTAGTTAGAGATCCTGATATGACTACTTGGACATGAGATACTGGTATTCTAAGTAAGGCAAAGACTAGTTGTGCAACGTGTTGATTTGAAATGGCAGCAGAATGATTGTAATGAGCACACGCTGGAACAGATTCTTCCTCTTGTTCTCGGATATCAGCAAAGACAGGACAATTTCAATCTTTAGTATTAAGATACAAACCGTTCTATCTGCATATGCTGTTTTTTCATCTTAGTTGTTCGCGTCTATGTTTCCTATCCCTACTTTTGACCTAGGCGCTTTAGAACGTGTTTTGAGCTGACGTAAATTATGCCACACCCATACCCAAATCCGATTGTTTTTTCATTTGGAACTCATAGTCGACGTGCTTCTCTCTAAATTATATATCTTCAAGCCCATCAACTGACAGCGGATAATTTGTTTTTGGCTCTATTGTTTTCTTAGGCCACAAATCCGTGTTCGGTTCTTTAGGGAGCTGCATGATCACCGATAGACGTCGAATCAAAAGCATACTCTTCAATTACTGAAGCAGGCGCCTTGATTTCGGTAGCCGATAGTTGATTTTCCAATCCTCGGAGCTTGACAAATACCTCGGCGGCAAATCGATGGCCCCAGTTAACGGATGATTGATGACCAAGAGCATCAGTGCTCAGAATCATCTTTTTTCGACTTGATCCGCCAGGCTTCCTACTTTTGGCCATACGACCAACTTCACATGCGATTGTGAGTTCATCCTGAGATTCAGTCATTAGCGAGCTTTTGGATGAATGCGGAAAGCTCCATACGTTTTACCTATTGGAATTCATGGTTATATATACTTATATAAAAAAATTACCTTCATATGTATATGTTTTTCCATCGCAATTCAGACATTTGTATCTTAACATCCCCTCACATGCAAGCAATTTCTCAAGATTTGACTCTCAACTGCTATCCCTCTTACACTTTCATTCGTGATTCTTTCTAGCCAACGGGTATTATACTTTCAGACTCTATGCTATTGTCGATGACAACACCGTCAGTATCACATGTCTGACCGATCACAATTCACTGTTTTATCAAGATCTTATTTCTTAAAAGATCTAACTAATGATTACTCAAGTACACTAGAAGAGGCAGTGCTTCCGCTTTTAGTCCCAGGATGACTCATGTGAAGTAGGATAGTCTCTCGTTATCTCGACCAGCGCAAGAAGTCCACATACACGACTGGGACTGTTACTTTCACGAGCGATTTGACCTTGAAAGATCCAGGATTCTTGACCGATTGTTAGGAAAGCAATTTCGTTACTTTGCTAAATGATTATACAAACGGAGGTTCTTAAGGTAAGACAAAATAATGAAGGGATTCAAGGGAGATTGGTGGAACCCGCCGGTGGTAGGCTTGGGTGGTGATAAAGATGAAGATATAAATTACATATGTTTTCGACGGAAAACTCGTTGACCACGAAGAATAAGGTCATAGCCTTTAGGAACGAACAACTATCATCTCGCAATTGCTCCTCTGTTCTTACTACTTGACAGCGTCTTGGACCTCAAAAGATTAAAAACAATCTGAACACCCCGCACCTTACCCGAGCTAAACACCAAGCCCCTCACGTACCCCACATAGTGCAGCAAATTTTCTCTGCATGGCTGTTTCCTTTATAGAGTATAACGCCAAGGTCTTTTGCATCTTAAATTGCAAAGGACAGATGGCCGAGTGGTTATGGCGTGTGACTCAAGCTTAAAACCTTAGTTGATTCAATCAATTAGCATTCTCATGGGCTTAGCCCGCGGGGGTTCGAATCCCCCTCTGTTCATTTTTGTTCGGAGCTGTCCGAGCGGAGTGTTTTTACGATCCACCATCGATGTAGAATATATCCGATACTAATAAGAAAACATTATTTTATTTTATTTTATTATTTTTCTTTAATCAAAACCGTATTGTTTGATATTGGTGGAAATATTAGATTTATAGACTTATTTCTCTTATAATATATTTGATAGGTTTATATTAAAAGATATAATTTACGTAGTACTATAGTAGAGATAGCTAGTCCTAATTAGTACTAGTAAGAGCTCTTTCTTATATAGCTAGCTTTAAGACAATCAATCTAATTTAATCTCTGAATGCTCTCAACTCCTAGTCTATACTTTTTATTATATTCTATAGAAAGTCATACTTAAAACGGTTTGATATAAATGAATAAAAGCTCTAGAATAATACTTACGCCTTGTCTCTAATAGACTAGAATTAAAGAACTAAAATAAACCTAATAAAATGCTTTTTAGAATAAATACTAAAACAAAGAATAATACGAATATGCTATAGATACTATTAGGCTTATAATTATCAGATTAAAAGTAATACTCCTAAAAGCCTCAAGCTTATTAGGTTTATATAGACTTATTTATTTTATAATATATAATATATAAGAACTAGTCCCC